>JAMFTM010000088.1:0-219564 GCA_023522825.1 Diaporthe ampelina | reverse complement strand
TCAGCATTCTTCCGTTTTACCTTTCTTACCCCCCCTCTTTCCGCCCGGTCTTCGACGTTGCGTTGGATCATGGACGGCTCAAGCCAAAACAATACTAATCTCGCCTCGAGCAACTCCTCGCGACGGAGACTTACAAAGAAACCCCCCAGTTCGCACAGCCAGTACCAGCACCAGTACCAGCACCGCAGCTCCAACAGCATCGATGGTCGGTTTGACACTCAATCTATCCAGAGCAAACGCAGCTCCACGAGTCTGAGGCGAGCGCCAAGTGCTCCACCCGCAAGGACTCCCACCTCCAACGCGTCAAACAGTTCCTCACCACGGCATCCTCCCACCTCTGCCCACAGCGCTGCTGCTGCCGCTGCCACTGCCACTTCCGGTGCCACTTATTCCCAGCGCTCTCTCAATCCCTCCCCAGTCGTGCCCAGCAGCGAGTTTGCCGGCCTCTCCTTCTCCTCACACCCCCAATCTGCCAGTGCCAACCGCGACCCTACCCGCAGGGACCACTATCGTCTGTCCGATCCCCACAACAACAATCTTAATCACGGCACGGCCTCGGCCACGTCCACTCATCGTCGCCTCCATTCCAAGGCTTCCGAAGAATTCATCGGCGCCCCATTCGACGGATCTGCGATCCTCAACCGCATCGAAGCCACGAAATCCCCCACCTCCTACCAGCGACCGTCGATCCCTCACGCTGCCTACACCTCACTAGATCCCCGTGTTCCTGGCCCGCCTCTCGAACAGTCCGCCAGCTTCTCGGCTGCTCCTGACATCATGGCCGCCGAGAAGTCACAGGGCGCCAAGGTGTCCGAGAATCAATTGAACGGGCCCAAGAGATTCTCGGACGAGGCGAAGGAGCCCAAGATGCCGTCCGTCCTCAGGAAGAAGTCTGGCTTCACAGGCTTCATGACCAGCCTGGTCGGCTCACCCAAGAAACCGACCATCTCAGCGCCCGAGAATCCTGTGCATGTCACCCACGTTGGCTATGACAGCTCAACCGGCCAATTCACGGTTGGTCGCCCGCCCTCGCTCCCCCCAACCTGACCGACTGACCTCGATCTTGCCAATTGGCCCTTGAGAGATCATTTGCTAACCCGTGCCTCGCCCCCTAGGGACTACCAAAGGAATGGCAACGGCTGATCAACGAGAGCGGCATCCCTGAGAAGGACAGACAGGCGAACCCCCAAATGCTTGTCGACGTGCTCACATTTTACAAGGAGACAACAGAGAAACCTCACGAGGACCAGAACCTGGAGAAGTTCCATGATGTTCGAGCCCCCGAGATGCGCCAGATGAGCTCTCAGCCTGGGTCGGCCACGTTGCCCCCACCTGGATATACGGGTATGTCACCTATGATTAGCCCGCCTGCTAGCCCGCGGTTTCCTCAGAATATTGAAGGCAGTTTCGAAAATCCCCGGTCCCCTCCTCCGGTCCCGAAAGGTTTTGGTTCCCATCCTTCCAAGGATATCAACCTGATGCCCAACCGGCCAGCCCCCAAGCCCCCGGTCTCCATGTCGAACCGCGCGAACGCCCCGGCCCCCTACCCGACTAAAGATTCCGGCATCGGTATGCCAGCAGCTGGCGACGAAGGCCCATACAACCACCCGAAGGAACCCCCGACTATGCTGCCCGAAGAGCACCGGTCAAGGTCCAGGTCGAATTCCCGTGTTAACGTACCCACCACTCCTGTCGCTGCGCCCTCCCCTCCCGTTCAGCCCTCCCCGGCCGCATACCAGCAGCAGTTGATGCAGCAGCAGCAAGAACAGGCAATGGCACAGGCGCAAGCAGCAATGACGGGCCAGCCAGGCCGAGCCCCAAGCAAGAGACAGCAGAACCAGCAGCCAACTCCACCTCAGTCGCAACACCAGTTCACGCGAGGCCCTGAGCAGAACGGCGCGCAGCGGCCCCCGCAGCCGCAGGCTGGCGCTGTACCAGGCGCCAGGCCTCGCCAGCGACAACAGAGACATAGCAACGGCATCGACGTCATCGCCTCGCTCAAGCGCATCTGTTCGGAAGGTGACCCCCGAGAGATCTACCGAGGATTCTCAAAGATCGGCCAAGGTGCCTCTGGTGGCGTGTTTACTGGACACGAGAGAGGCAGTAACCGGCTGGTTGCCATCAAACAGATGAACCTCGAGCAGCAGCCGAAGAAGGACCTGATCATCAACGAAATCCTGGTCATGAAGGAGAGCTCACACCCCAACATTGTCAACTTCATTGACAGCTACCTCTGCGGGGGCGAACTATGGGTGGTCATGGAGTACATGGAGGGAGGAAGCCTTACTGACGTTGTCACGTTCAACATCATGACCGAGGGACAGATTGCGTCGGTCTGCAGAGAAACCCTGAAGGGACTGCAACATCTCCACTCCAAGGGTGTCATCCATCGCGATATCAAGTCTGACAACATTCTGCTCTCGATGGAGGGCCATATCAAGCTCAGTAAGTCTGTCGGACAGCTTTCTCGTGGCTACATGCTAAGTTGCTCGAACAGCCGATTTTGGGTTCTGCGCTACCATCAATGAGGCCCATAACAAGAGAACGACCATGGTCGGAACGCCGTACTGGATGGCTCCCGAGGTTGTCACCCGCAAGGAATACGGAAGGAAGGTCGACATCTGGTCACTCGGTATCATGGCCATCGAAATGATTGAAGGAGAGCCGCCATATCTGACAGAGTCACCCCTGCGGGCTCTTTGGCTGATCGCTACGAACGGTACTCCGACCATCAAGGACGAGAACAGCCTGTCAGCAGTTTTCCGGGACTTCTTGTACTTCGCTCTGAAGGTGGATCCCGAGAAGCGGGCGAGCGCGCATGACCTCCTCAGAGTACGTTTTATCCCTGACATCGCGGCCTAGGCTTATGGTATAATTTGAACCGCTAACAACTGTTTGCAGCATGAATTTATGAAAGAATGTGTTGACTTGGCTCAACTATCACCCCTCGTGCGCGCAGCACGTGAGGCCAGGGCCCAAGAAAAGGCACGCAAAGGCGGCCAATGAGCGAACCTAATACCCAAGTCCACTTCGACGATTGTTTCGCACAAGCGATTAGCCTTTGTAAAGAAGATCAGCGTCTATGTCGCCCGACATCAACACTCTCATATACCGATTCGCCTGCATATATTCGACCGCAGACTTGCAGCGTTTTTTCGGTTCTGATTGGTCATTTTCGATTACTGCATATGCGGAAGCCGATTGTCGCCTAAATCATCTCATTGAGCACCTGGTCCAAGGTCGAAGGCGACTAGCTGAGAGGTTCTGAGAACATGCTCAGGAGGAAGATGCCTCATGGACTGACCACACGCCCCTGGGGGCTAAAACGACCCCTAGCTCGGAACACCCAAGGGGACGCTCTCAGCAGCGGCCCGAATAGTTGCGACAAGGGCAATGTTGATGACGGAGACGGAGCTGGCAGCCTAACTCAGCCTCGTCCTTTGGGCGAATTTTCAGTGCCAGATGGCATTCGTTTCCGCCCCTTTTGTGTCGTTTTGGAGAACGAGAGAGTGTGTGACTCTGAAAGAGAGAGAGAGAGAGCAGCCATGGCCGGCGTGGTCGTTACGATATGGACGCATGAATGGATGGGGATATGTACAACCATGTTTTTTCTACTTTGCTCAGCTGCAAAGAACCCAGCAATGCTGGACGAGAGACGATCAGAGCCGGCAGTCGTCTGCTTCGTGGGTCGAATTGGCCATTTGTATGGAAAATCATGTATTGATCATATGGAATATCAGGATGACCTAGAACGATGGGCAGGCCTGAAGGAAGACCATCCATGTTCTGGAGATGGTGCGATGCGACCGGGCTCAGCAGGCGGCTGCGCCCTAGGCTTCTTCTCGGCCTCAAGCTCTCGATCCATTCGGCAAAGACACCATTGTGGGAGTTACCAGGGGCGTTGATAGGAATGGAAGGACCGGCCTGGCAAGACGGCCATTTGGTCCTCAATAGGAGCGACAATCGAAGCGCCCATAGTGGTATATACGTGCTTTGCCACAAGTCGGGCTGCTCTAGGGGCTGCTCCGGTAGTAGAAGGCATGTGGAAATTCGAAACCGGTCTCTTGTAACAAGTCAAGGACTTGATGAATTGGCGATGTTGATCTCTGTGCCTTGTGTTTTACTCCTTAGTTGTGACGGCCAAGGACCGTGTGTACACCAAGGAACCAAGTGGTTGGAACGGTTCCACGTTCCCTGTAATGATTGTTTAGATGACGACAACAATAAACCTATCATGATCCTGGGGAGGGACAGTGGAGTCCCCATCCGCCTTTACCTTTCCACCTTACATACCTCACACCTGCCTTAGTAGCCGGACCTGCTATGAGGGGTCGATCTTTGCTGATCTCTTTCAAAAATGCGAGCAAGTTGACCAATCTTGAGCGGTCAACGGAACAAGGGGCCAAGAATGCCATAGAAGAACATGAAATAAACTTCGTTCCCTTACTTGATCCGGGCATCAAAAGCTGAATCACCTGTTAGAGGATTGCGTGTGGAGAGAGTACCTAAAGCTGTATCAAAAGTGTGGCGAACACCCCATTCAAGTGTACTGAGTCAAACCGCCAATGCTGACCGGTATGGCCCAACCTTGTGACTACAGAATGATTGTTGCGCCTTTCTATTTTCCCCTCAGCCTTTGGTTTCTTCAAATTCTATGGAGATGCGCATGAACCGATACGTAGTTCTTCCCACATCTTCAGTGAGATCCCTCTCTCGCCCTGAGACGCGGCTCCTTCTGTGCTGTACTGGTGAGATACCACCGAAAAAGAATCGCTGGACCTCGCATTGTGAACAATTTCGCTCTAGGATGATTCTTTGGGAAGTATTTGAAGTCGACCTGTGCCTAGCCAGCTCTTGATACCTTGCAGTCTGGCGCCAATGGTAATTTAGCTCGCTTGCCTCGCCGCAGTCTCGTCGCGGTATTTGGCAGCATTTCCAGGCAGCATGGGGTAAACGCGAGCGAACTCTTGGCCGACGTCCTGGCGCCGTTGGGAGCTGACCAGCCACCTCAGCTGGCAGCGCGACGGCACATCGGCCAGGCGCGGGTGGTACTCCAGCTCGAGGCAGTGCCTGAACCACAGTTCCCTGTCGTCGCGGGCGTCGAGCCAGTAAGCGCGCAGCACCTCTATGAAGATGAGGAGGAGGTTGTTGTACGACGTGACATTGTAGTCTTCGAAGAATTGGTTAGTAGGCGCAAGGAGGCCGAGCATGAACTCGCTGACGCGAAGGACACGGACGGAGGCGGGCAAGAACCGTGCAAGCCCGGCTGCCGGGTCTTCGAGGATGGATTTCAGCTGGTTCTGGAAGATGATGGCCTGCCGGAAGAGCACCTGCATCGACACGGTAAGATGTGTTAGATCCGTGAGCATGGGCAGCGTGGTGAGCGTTCCCGTTGGACCTAGTTGGTTCCATTGCGTGTGTTTGTACTCCCAGTCGAGGCTGAGTGTCCTGATGCGCCGCCCGGTGGTGGCCAGAAAGCGGTTGAGGTTCCAGCCAGGCACCTGCCAGTGCGACCTCGACAGACCGCCCAATCGCGGACTCTGACGTCCGTACTCGAGGGTGTGGAGGTGTTCTGGGGTGAATATATCCTGTCCCAGGCTCAAAAGCTCCCACGTGCCCATTTTCCAGCCGTCTCGCCAGCCCGTCGTCAGCGACGTAACGTACTTTTCAATCACGGGAGGTCCAGACCTGTCAGTAGCCTCCACGGTCATGAGGTTGGCAATCCACTTCCCCCGATCATGGATGAGCTCCAGCTGCTTCAAGGCATGATACCGACCAAGGTTCGATTTAGTCAGCCATTTCAGCATCGGGTCTTTCGTAGGATTGGGGTCTTGTAAATTGATTCGAAGCCGTTGATTCGTGGTGATGCTCAATTTGGAGAGGCGTTCTGATGGCAACACGCTGACAGGGAAAACATCATGCCATGGGTTGCTGCTGCTAATGGAAAGGGCTCTGATAGCCGGTATGCGTTTCAGGACACTATAAAGGACGTGGCCGTGGACAACAGAGCTGTTGTATATGTTGGATGACCGGGAATGTCCACGGATAGGACGGAAAAGCCCTGTCTGTTGGCTTCCCGACAGCAGAAGTTCGGCACTGAGTGGTACTGGGTCTGTCTTAAGCGTTTGGAAGGCATGAGATACAGTGGTCAGAACAGCCCGAGAACATGATACTTGTTTGACCAGCTCTGCAAGGCTTGGTTGGATGTACAGGGAGCTGAGAAAGCTCATGAATGACTTGGATGTTGGGATGTGGGCACATCTGTAGAGGATGCTCGTGGCGGGCTGATTGAGCCTGCGGCACGTCTTTGTGAGTGCGATGAGAGTCTTTTGCCTGATCCTGCTCTCCCGGTAGAGCGTGTACACGAACCAATCAGCCAGGTCATCGGTCAGGACCCATGGCTCTGCGAAGTTCTGGAAGATGTTGAGGAGAATCTCTTGCGGCAGGTCATCGAGGGGTCGTGGGGAGAGAACTTTAAGCTTGGAGAAGCCATCAAGCAGGCTGTCAGGGATGATCTGGCGTCGTTTGGTTTGGCGGTCGTCTGCCCAGGCAGGCCCCTCGCCGTCCAGCTTGCGTTTCGCAGACTTGATCCATCCTGTAGGGGCAGACTCGACTGTAAGAGGCCCCATTGAGGATGATGAAATAAAGTGCCTTGAGAATGGGGGAATCCGAGGGTTGTCGACCTCTTTGACCTCGAATGGAAGAAAGGAAAGAAAGATAGATGTGGCTGTGGCGCTAAATGGGATTCGGACTGTATCAACCAGGCTACGATCAATGAAGAAATTGACTTTGGGCTCTAGTACCCCAGACAGTGACTGGCCCTTGCCCTGTGACCAACCACCTAGAAAGTCACATGTGCAGGCTTGCGGCAAAATGAATGATGGCAAATCCCGACTTTCTGGCCTGAACTTTCAATGCAAGGTCTCGGGCTTGGTACCCATGACGGGTATGCGTTTGCAGAGTAGATCTGGGTGTTTGACACATGGCTGGCCAGTTCATGGACTATTTATATTTTTGAGTTCCTCTATTAAGCCGGAACAACAGTAAGTTCCCCAGAAGGGCAAGGCGATGTATCTTTTATTTTAAAACAGTAGGTTTCCCTATGTAGAAGATTTAACAGTGACTTTCTAATTTACTTCTATGAACTAGTATTCTAGCCATAGCGTTAGGCTACACCTACTCTATTTACGCCGGTACTGCCGTCGAGGTTAAGGCCATCGCGGGCCGCCAACCAGTCTGGCACCGTCAAGTACTATGTGAAAATGCCATCGCCGTATAACTCAGGCCTTCACAAGTTGGCCGAAATAGGTTATGCCGGCCAGTTTATATCAAGCTTGACGGGGTTTCAAGAGTTCTGCCACGAATAGTGTGTAATGGCGGATTCTGGTAGACAAAACACTGGTGGACGGGAGGTTGGAAAGCTACTGTTTAGGTTAAAGCAACAGGGCCATTTGATGTTGTTCCATGTAAATGGTCTTGTGGTTTCATCTCACCTGATTCGGAACTGTCTGTTATGACTTCATACGAGGTCTGGCTAATACGTCCAGTAAAAACTTCTCGTTAAAGCTGAGTTCAACCTTTTGAATCTGAGACTCTGCTCAGTTAGAATGTATTGACTTGTTGATTTTTTCGCCGTCTCCCATGGGCTGGCTACTTGTGTCGACCATTCCAGTCAACGGCGCTGTCGGGAGCGATGCTCCCTAGCCTGTCTGTTCGGCACAAGGCCGAGGCCACGTGCCCATGGACGTATTTTTGCCACTATTTTCGGTATTGGTATTCTATCTTTTCGAACGCTGGGTCTTCAAGCCTTTAGAACTGTATCAAAGCGCTGCATGTGACGTGTACGGAATAAGAACGAAACCAGGTAATAACTTGTGGGTAGTTTATGGCTCTGGAATCGTCTTCTCAGGCTCACTCTGAGTCGACCTAATGTCCGGCACCGGGTCCACGTTCTTCACTACCTTGGCAGGATTCCCAATTGCAACTGAGAACTCCGGAATGTCCTTGGTGACGATGCTGCCTGACCCGATGGTACAACCCTTTCCGATTGTCACTCCAGGCATGATGGTCACATTTCCGCCGATCCAGCAATCATCGCCGATTGTCACCTGGCCCGCATATTCCACACCGTCCCGCCGAGACTGGACGCCCGTCTCGTGTGTGGCCGCAAAAATGGAGACAAACGGCCCAAACCTGATGTTTGTCAGTGGGATATGCATTTGGCAACATTTTGATACGAGACTGCCACAGGTTTGTCAAAAAGCAGCACTTACATGACCCTATCTCCAATGCGTACCATGCCGCAGTCGAGGATTACGAGGCTTGATAGTGGATGAATTAGAACAAGAAATCCCCATAATTTTGCAACCAGTGAGTCTCGAGAGGTGCGTACTTGAAGTTGGAATAGAAGCCGTCTCCGACGGAAATGTTGCAGCCGTAATCGACATTCAACGGCGGTTCGATGAAGACATCTTTGCCGACCTTTCCGAAGTGCTCTTTGAGCATTGTTCCCCTGTCTGCCGTGAGTGACTCTGGAGTGGCATCGTCGGGGAAATAGTGATTGTATTTGTGCATGAACTTCCGTGCACGGAAGCGGCCGTTTACCAGCTCAGGTGCCAGGGCGTCGTACCTGGCTCATATCGTCAGTCAGTTCATCCGCGAGTAATCCATTTCAGTGCCGCACGGGCAGATTTTATCTTACAGGACACCAGATATCATTTTCTCGTAGTCATCGCACCATGGAGTGTGTGCCAAAGTCTTAGCGTACTCGATGATCGTAGCATCTTTTTCCGTCTTAGCAGGCATTTTGACCGAGATCGATGGAGCCCGCTATGAAAGAGACAGTGATGTTGCAGGAAGAAATTAGAATGGGAGCGGTCGCGACTGATAAGTTGTACGCACTACCTAGGTAAGTACAGACTCAACACAGGTTCACAGTCGCCCTGGTGGACACTTGCTGGAATGACGTCCCGGCGGGTAAAGTACGGAAGCTGCGTGTTAGTCGTCGGACAATCTTCGGCGAATTTACGTTTGTCACATAAGGAAGTTGTTAGCCCGGGGCTGAATGGCGGTGTCTTCGTTATTCTGAATTGTAATGTACTAAGAGGAGTAAATCCAGGAGGCAAGCTTCGAACTCACACATCTCATAGATGTCAAGATGGGGGCATACAAGAGGTCAGATTGTTTCGGAACCGATAAAACGCAAAGGGTGGTATCATATCTTGGAAAGGTGTCTCCGGGTCACTGGGGACTTTTTATACTAGCAATAGGTCATGATACCTTTCTTGCCACTGCGAAATTCGAACACGGTGGCACTTGTACAGTGTGTTTGTAGAAAGCCTGTGGTTAGAAGCTTGAGATGATTACCCCGATTATAGAATGCCAGTGATCAAGGGTAGTTCCCACCATGGAATGAATATGTAGTCGGTCAAGTCTATTCTCTAAAATCTAACAAGCGAGACGTGTGCCGGATTGGCACGCTCACTCTCGTCAGCAGTCCCTGCAGACAGGAAAGGCATCTCGAGGACGCAGCTGATGCACCTTCAGCAAGCGGTAATAGGCTGAGGCTGAGGCTGAGGCTGAGCAACGGTCATCCGAATGGGAATATCGTTGACAACATACAGCTCATCCGCAGGCTCAACAGACGGCTCCTCGTTCTGTTCCTCAACAGTATCTTCCACCTGTGTCTCCCCGTCGTCAGAGCTCTCGGCGTCCTCGGCCTTCACCTCGCCCTCCTTCTTCGGAGAGGTACCCCTACCCCAGCTCAGGAGCCTAGCGAAGTAGCCAGCACTCTCGGGGTTCTCGGCCGCAGCGGCGGCGGCGGCAGCAGCCTTCTCCTTCTTCTCAGCGGCAGCGGTCGCCCGGGCCTCCTTTTTGGCGTCGTTGGCCTCCTTGCGTGCTTCCTTCTTGGCCACCTTCTTGGTATCGCGCCTCTCCTGTCTGACCTCCTTCTTTTCTACCCGCTCGGCCTTGCGGGCCTCCTTCTTGTCGGTCTTGTCGGCTGAGCTGCGGCGGGCAGCACGCTTGGCCCTGGTCGGGGCCGTCTCCGCCTCGGCGGTGGCAGCCTCTTCGACGACTTCCTCGGCAGCAGCATCGGCGATGACCTCAGAATCGGGCTCCGCGGCCTCCTGTGTTGTCTCGGGCTCTGCCGAGGTAGGAACCGGAGTGGTAGTGAGCCTGAGGCCGGCTTCCTTGCCAGGTGCATTATCATTTTCCTTGGCAGTTGCACCACCGCGGTGGCGAAGGACAACGTTGGCGACGCGGACCATCTTGACTTCGGGATTGTCTACCGAGGAGAAGAGAAAGTATTGGAAGGGAGCCAGTGTGCAAGGTATTTTGTTTTGTGATGGCAATTGAGTGCTCACGAAAGCTTTTGGCTGTTTCTGATGCTTGATTCAATTGAACACGAAAACGTCCAAGATGTTGTATCTCGATTTCTCTATTTAAGTCTCGAAGTGGCGAAATACCTCAGTGATGCTGACTGTCTTCCCGTGTAAGTCCGGCTTGGTGACTGTCGTGAGCGTCAGCCACTCTCCCGAGCGGAGCGTGTACGATCGATCAAACCATTGAACAGCAATAGCACCACGGTGATAAATCATTTCTTGTTTTTTTTTTAATAAAAAAAAGGTCCCGCCTAACAATCTTTGTGGCGAGTTACAAACATAATAGCGAGACATTGCATAACAGGATATTCATAGGTATCCATGGCACTTGATTATTCAAATGCTTGCCAGGGGCTGACAACCTGTCATGCCTAACATCTCATCTAAACAAGACCTGCACACAATATAGATCCGCTGACTCGGCATCCTGTAAGACAGTAGACGGCGCTTACCTCTTCAATGTGCTGTCGGCCGTGGAAAAGAATGCATGGACATGCCCTAAATTCACTGCCTATGCGCAAACTATCCAGTTCCTTCTAGAAAACCTTCCCATCCGTTCCGAAAAAGGGCGAGCATCTCGTGTACTTGTTCTCAGTGCAGTCCACAACAGGTTGTATTTGTCAATCACCTGATTGTCTATGCATGACCCGAAAATCGCCCTGGCATACCGGAATATTTCCCTGACGCATGACGAGTTGAGAGGTTATGAAACTCTTTTGGATAGTTCGATAGCCGAAAGCGCCTCCCAAGCATCGAATATATGCCGTGCCTTTTGAGCTGGCCCTCTCCCCGTGACTTTTGCGGCCGTTGCCCTCATGATCTCAATTTCCACCTTCAGCACAGGTTGTCTCAGCGGAGAGGACATTTATTTACGCGGAGGTCACCAGCGCAAGCTGTGTACCAAGATGCCCTTCTCAACTTTTCATAACTGATCGTGAAAGGCAGTAAATGCCATTCCTGAAGTCGTCAGATTCCGTTCCACTGCCAAACGCCACGACTTTCCCCGTCCAGAACACCACAAAACTGCACCTCGTAAAGCACACACAAGTGGGCACCTCTCATGGGGAACCATCGCCGGAATCCAGTAGCCTCACTATGACATAACTGGTACCCGCAGCCAGGGCACCTATCAGTAGCGTATGCAGGGCGCCCCAGATGCCGGCCCTCTTGTTGTGAATAGTGACCCAGGTCTTGACATAGCCAAACACGAGCAGGATGACGACGGTGATGGCAATGCTGACCAAGAGCGCCGTGCGGGCCGAGTCCATGATGAAGTAAGGGATCATGGGGATCAGGCCGCCGACAAAGTAGCTCAGGCCCATTGTGATGGCGGAGACCCAGGCGGCGCTGGTGTCTGGCTCGGGTAGCTGCAGCTCAAAGTCCATCATGAACCTGAGCCAGCGCTCCTCGCGCTTGGGGTCGCCAGTGACACACAGCTCGTCGACGACACCGCGGGCGGCGTCGCGCGAGATGCCGTACTTGTCAAAGACCTCGTAGATCTCCTCCCGCTCGCGGTCCGGGCAGTGGTCGACCTCCCAGCGCTCGCGCTCGTACTCAGCCTCCCAGTGCTGGCGCTCGGTGGCGGCGGCCAGGTAGGCGCCCAATCCCATGCTGATCATGCCCGAGAAGAGCTCAGCCAGGCCGCCGATGACGACGAGCTTGGTGCTCCCCAGGGAGGAGAGGCCGGCGGTCAGGGCAAAAGGCACGGTCAGGCCGTCAGCGAAGCCGACTGGGAGGTTTTGTTAGCAGGTTATTCCCGTGTTGGTGGAAAGGTTGCCCAATTGGATGAGTGGGCCGCTTACTGGTGATATCGCGGATCATGTCCCCATTGCTGCTGTGCTCCTCGTGGTGGTGAGGGTCGTGTTGGTGAGAGAGATGCCTCTGCGAGGGGCGTCTGAGGGCGTCTGGCCGGAGCAGTGGTGAGTTGAGTGGGGCCCGTTCGACGGACGGTTCGGCTCCGTGCCGGGCGTGGTGATGACGGCCGTTGGCGGTGCCGTTGCCAAGCAGTGGGGCTGCTTCCGTAGGATGGGCCATGATTGTGGTTTGACGTGCAGGATTTTGGATGCGTATGCAGCCCTGTAGGCCTGATTTCCTTCACAATGCCGTCGTCAGCCAGACGAGGGTTTCTTTCGGCTTCCGAAGAGCGAACCAGGGAATAACAGCGTGGGTTCTATAGATGTGCGTGGTTGGGATCGAGTGGTGACAGAGAGATAGATGGCAACCAGGTCAGGCGAGGTCATCAAACAGTTCAGAATGCAACAGAAACTGAAATTGGCCAGGTTGAAATACCCAACTACTTCTTTTCTATCCCAGAGGACCCTTTCTTTTTTCAATAGACCTCCTTCCCTGGCAAAAGGACTGACGGTGTGGGGCCCCGTGGTCATCAAGTTCCTTGAAGCTCTGATTGGCCCCTTGGGGTTGCTTTGTTGGTCTGCCAGTGGCTAAAAGGACAAGACATGCTTAAGCTTCTAGCTTGTCTTCCACGCAACTACTCCCTGTGCTCCCCGAGCCTGTTAGCCCCAAGGGAGGCCCAAGCATCCTCGATATATATCAGGAATATAGGGGCACTGCCTGCCATCGTACGACTTCACACTTCATGCATGCTGGCCACACCACTCAACCACTCATACGATATCCTCATCATACACAGCAGCCATCCTACCGCAGAGGCCCGTCGTTCCTCGGGGACTTAGGTGGGGGTGTCAGCAATGGTCAGCTTCAACCGGATGACCCACAGTGTTACATCGACCCGGCTGTCCCGAGGGCCCGAGCCAGCACGAGACGAAGCCAGTGCATCCAACATATTCTCATAGAGGTTCATGGAAAGCGAATTCCTATGTCCATTGGAAACCCCGAATTGAATACCCGAAAATCATGTACCTAACTACCAACAGTGGCTGCAAACAAACTACCATGGTGGCACAGCTGCTCGCAGACCTGAACCTTCATCATGCATTCTAGTTTGACTGTAGGAACCCGGGCTCCTCTCTGCGCCACGCACGACACCTCGTACGGGAAACGGTGCTCGGGCCAGAACTCCCTCCCACACACTCTCCATACCAAATTCCCTTCCTACCTCAAAGCGGCCCAGTCAATCTTTGACTCGGCAGCATCAAGCACCGTCTTGACCTTGTCATGCCTCGGTACGAGCCTGATGTGAAACGGCACTGGCGACCTGCCGCTGAGCCCATCGTATTCCCGGAGATCAATCGGGTGTCCTGGGACCTCCTCCAGCGTGAAGGCCCATATGAGCCGGGAGATGGCCAGCCAGATCTCACGCTCTGCGACTACTATGGCCGGACAGATGCGTCTCCCCGCACCGAACATCCAGTGATCGCGCTGGTATGGGTCCGTGAGGTTGGATGACTGCGCAGACGTGAGCGAGTCTCCAAGGTAACGGTCGGGCTGCAGTTGTTGCGCTGGTTCAGTATATCGTGCCCGTGGATCTGGATGTGGACATGCGCTCTTGGCTTGTGACAACTCACATTAAAGTCCATCGGATTCTTGTGTCTGGCTGGGTCGTGGTGCATCGTCCACGTGTTCAACACCACAACCGTATCCTTGGGGATAAAGCTACCCTTGTATGTAAAATTCTCAGAGGCAACATGGGGAGTGCCCAGCCAGAAAGGGTTGTGGCACCTCTCGACTTCCTTGACGATAGCACGGACATATGGGAGGTCTGCCTCGTCTTCCATAGTTGGGAGTCTATCGCGGCCTACAACTCGGTCAAGCTCTTGCTGGGCCCTTCTCTGGATCTCTGGGTAAGCTGGTATAAGGGCAGAGAACCACTGCATGATGGAAGCAGTCTGCAACCTCTCCGGTCAGCAAGTTCTCCGCTGTGGCCAAAGGGAGTTCGGGTGAGTTAACCAACCGTCTCAACACCCCCGATCATGAAGGCCGACGCGATCATGGCTATGTCGAGATCGTCCAGCTGCTCTGCCTCACGGACCTGGAGCATGGTCTTGGTCAAGCATTCAGGGACGTCCTCACCGCGCCTCATTTTGATGTCAATGTCGTTGATCAAGCCACCGTAAGTCTCCACCAGATCCCGGTGCAATTTGCGACCGCGAGCCCGTATGGGGGATGGAAGGTGTTGAAGAATAGGGATGTAGTCAACGAGATTGGACATGGGCCCGGTGCAATTCCTTCGGGCCGTTTCTATATCAGCCCCTGACCTAAAGCCCGTCGCAGCGGATGTGCAGCGAGCGACTTACATGAAAGACCGGCCGAGCCCGAGAGCGGTTTTGACCATTGGATGTTTGACAGAGTCGGTTCTCGCCCCAAAGACGATGGTCAACATGTTGTTCAAGGAGCATCGTCCTGCATGAGGCTGCGGGTTGACAAGGTTCTTCCCATCGTTGCTAGCCTCATAGAGAGCAAGAATCATGTCCGTGGCTTCGCGGTCGAGAACAGAAGTGTACTTGTCGACGGCCTTCTGGCTCAGCCAACTGCTGGCAATGCGCCTGTGCTTTCGCCAGAGGTCGTTGTATGGCGTGGCGGTGATTCCACGCCCCGCGAAGACGGTCTGGCTCTTGATAAATATATCTTTCCGGGAGGAGAACACCGCGCCGTTCGTCACCATGAGATCCTTGGCAACCTGCGGGCTCGACACAATGACGAAGAGCTGATTTCCAAGCCAGATGGAATACAGGCCTCCATATTTCTTAGCCCACTTGTCGAGGGTAAGTTCCGGGTACTGAGTTAGGAAAGGGAAAGATCCTGATGGTTCAGCTCTTAGTGTCTCACAAGTTGACCCTACTGCAACGACATGAATGAGGACTTACCAAGGATTGGTAGAGGCTTGGGACCACCAGGAATCCTATTTCCAGCCTTATCACGCAGTTCTTTGAAAGAAGTTTGATGTTGAGAGTGGGCCAAGACGAATCCACTCAAGAGCGCGGCCATGCATAACCAGCTAAACGGCCCTGACACGAAACCAAATCCATTGCCCAGGTTCGACCAAGCCAGAGCCTGAGACAGCGACAACGAAGCACTGGTGATATTTCTTGAGTCGAAGCTCATTCTGGCGTGTGGTGATGGATTTATAACGAGATAGGCAGATGAAGTATACCACATCCAAATTGTGTGAGCTCTAGGGAGAAGACTCGTCTCATATATAGGATTTTGGACCACGCTGGACCAAGCGCCGAGACTCTCAGGAATCCAACGATACGACATACAATAGACCATGCAGATTTGCACCAACAGTCCCTGTCTTTCTCTTCCGCGCTGTGCAAGCGTCTCTTGGCCTGACACGACCAGTCTCACGACACCAGCAAGTCTTCCATTTTCCCCCGGCCCTAGTATTTCGATTTCAGAACCGGTCAGAAAGACTCACATGCGGTGGATGATCCGCTTCCCCCAAATGGCCCATCATCTCAGCAGCTGACCAAGATATGTCTGCTTTTTCGTCCTGGCGAAGTCGGTCGTCGTGCTTGAGACGTCGCACAATACAATCGGGCATGCCTTGTCTATTGTCTCATGCAAGCGAAGTATGCTCTGAACAAATTGGAAGACGACAACACAAGTACAAGGGACAGACCATAAGTTGGCGTGGGCAGATTATCAGGAATCCTGGGCATATACGATACATAATCCAACCCATGTCGTTCGCCCACCGGTCAATGGTCGACGTGCGGGTCCCCCGCGTGTGGCGTCGATACTTTCTTGAAAGGTGGTGCGATTCCGCGGTCTGTGCATGGCACGGAATGGAGAGAAATATCGTGTTCGTACTTTTGTTTTTTCAATCTCCTGGCTCGGAGTGCATCCCAGTACACATGAGAAGTACAAAGCCTTGGCCGATACCCAATCAACCAATTCTGTCGTACGCATATGCAGGTAACCCAAGCTGCATAGTTCACGCAGTATCTGGGTCATCTTGCTTTGTGACACTCATCTTGAGTACAATGATTTGCCGGTTTTCTTCCCAGCCCACCCTACAATTTCAACGCCACAGAAGGTACGTGGCTCCGGAAACGCAATCATTGATGGCCATGACTCCCAGCAGCATGGCGATCCTGCAGATTCAGGGGCCAATAGGCCATGCATCGTACTTGAGCTACGAGGCTAGAAACCGATTGGTGCCCTGCGTGATCCTATTAAGTACGACGCCGCGGGCCCGGAGCAACGTTTCCGTTTGAAGTCAATCATCAGGATTATTTTGAGGGACGTTGAGGTACTGACTGCCAGAAAGAAAAAGATGAAAAAGGATTGACCTCCACAGGCGCAGACCCACCCCTATTGGTGACCTCAAATGGGATGACGCCTACTCACGGAAAAAGCTTCGTATGATTCCACAGCAGAATTTGCGTGTATTGGAAATTCAACGGAGGTTTTCCGGTGGATTTCAAAATGCGGCCTTTAAGAACGGGCCCAACTTGCTATGTTATATTATATGAGCTAGCCGAGACGGAGTTCACATAGCTTAGTGAACGCTGACTTTCTACATTTCCAATTGATCAGGGATATCTGCACAGCTCGTAAGTACCAGGCATGCAAGTGACTTTCTTCATTAATAAGCGTTCCAAGTGACTCGCTGTGTCTGAAATAAAAATATTTCCGGGCCGCATATGGATAATCACACCTGGCCGAGGCCTTTGGAAACGGCAAATATCTAGAAACATGGCTCTTGAACAGGGTCCATCTCTTCGTATCTGCATACTCGCGTTCCGCGAAACTAGTTGTCACAAAGGTCCATTGCGTGCGCAGCTCGAGGCACCTGGGCATCAAGTCACAGGATGAATTACCAAATTAGAATTATGTGACCAAGAAGACAAGTCCACTACTAACTCGGATCTATACGATTCCCTCCACCATAGCCTGCTGCCACCAAGCACACCTCTCGTTTGCCATATCGTCCTTTCCAGCAACCACACCTTCGGCAGTGATCTGTACCACCACCGCGTCCTCTCCATAGATGGGGAACTCAGGTGCCGTACCAACCGGGTTGTCCGCCGGCACACCTGCGGCTGCAAACCCGACGATGTAGTCTTGCAGCGAAGCGGCTATCGCAGGGTCGACGGCAACGCCGTCGTTCAAGGTGCTGGTATCCCCGTTGAAGAATGTGTATGCCGTATCCTGGGCGTGATAGCCAGGGGGAACCGCGAAGATGTAATTGTACGTCTGGTTCCCCAACGCCAGGGCGAGGTAGCGCGTAGTGCAGCTGAAGTCGACGTCGCCGATGAGCTGCACGCCGCGGAGGAACTGGTTTTGGTAGGCCTCTGCCGGGTATAGCGTGTCGAGGATGTGGGTCAGGTTTGCGACCTCGGGGAAGCTGGCTGTGAGGGCCTCGATCAGGTCTGCCTCGCTGCTGATGGTTGTGGGCACGAAGGGCGCGGCTTCGAGAGAGTTATGCGCTGCCATGACCTTGACATTTGAGTGGAAATTCCCTTGTGCGAGGAGGACCTGTGGAAGGGCGGGCACGTAAGTCCCATCGGGCGCCGGGCCATAGGTGAATTGGCCTTTGGGTGCTGCTTTGACGGCGGCGAAGTTTATGGCCTTGAGCGTCTCGGAGTCCAGCGATGCTAGGTCGGAGGCATTCGAGAAGATCTTTCCAGTAGAATTCGTCGCCTTTTCCAAGGTGATTTCATAGGCATCTGTTAAATTGAGGTTGAATTGGAAGGCCGGAGACTGGATGATGCTCTGAGCGAAAGGGAGTGAACCTTCTCCACCATAGGCTGTAATATGATGGAGGATGCTCGTCGCGCCAGCACTCTCACCAATCGTAGTAACACGATCTTTGTTTCCTCCAAACCGGTCGATAAACTCTTGCACCCATTCTAAAGCGACACGTTGGTCGTGTAGGCCCAGGTTGGGAGTGATGCCGCCGGCTCCAAGCCAACCGAACAGGCCGAGACGATAATTGATGGACACGACAATAAACCCCTCGTCGTTGTTCATCTTTGAGCGTGCAATGATGCCAGCCGGGCTTCCGGCAGAAGTTTTGGATCCTGACGTGAAGCCACCACCGTGTATCCATACCAGGACAGGTGCTACTGGTTGTCAGCTAGTGAAGCAACCGACTGTTCCCATAGATTGGCGAGGCAGGTCAATACGTACCTAGGTCTGTCGCATTCCTCTCGAAGACATCGGTAGGCACATAAACGTCAAGCATTAGACAGGCCTCAGTCTGCCCTGTTTGGGAGAGCATGATCTGCTCCATCATCTCTATCGATACACCATTGGACTGAGCGGTGAGCTCAATGATCCATTCGGGGTATGATTGCATACAAATCACATCCATTGAGCCATTGTTGACAAGCGAGTTGTTCCCCTGAGGGAGGCCAACCGTGTGGAACCGCAGGTCATCAGTAGGCTGCTCCGCGTATGGGATGTTGGAGAATACATGATAGCCTCCAGATGACTGTCCGGCAGATCAGCAGCGATTCTCGTGCAATTGTTAGTCCTAGGTATTTCACACACATTTGTAGTGGCCGTATGGATCTCATATCCCAGGTCAACCGACGGAATCTCGGTCTGATTGTTTCTTCTGAGAGGTGAGGCCACAGCCGCGCCGGTGTTAGCGGCGAGAATGAGTGCGCGGACCAACATCGCGACCTGCAAGAGAATGAGAGGAAGGTTCAAGGTAGCTGAAGGCCGAGGATAAGGCCTTTGAGAGGTCTGGGACGAGGGACTGCTGAATGCATCGTCTACAGAGGTTCATAACAACTCTAATGTATACGTCAGAACGGGGGTTCGGCTTCCCTGCAGTCTCCCTAGTCCAGATCTTGAGGATGCTGCGGTCCCCACCCTCATTTCAACCACTTTTGATCCTTGAAGACGCAGTCTCTGTCTAGCCTAGTGCATCGAGCATTGATTTCGTTAATCTGGTACCTTGAGCCTTACGGCATTCCTACGGTAAATCGCGCGCCCATGTCGGAGGATCACTACGCCTTCCTCTCCCAGCCTCGGCCGGACTCCCTTTTAGAATAGTTCCTTGTGGGTCGGACCCACAAGCCTTGCCGGCATTAAACACTATTCTGGTAGGCAAATCGCCCCCGGGAGATCGTCCGGGATGTCCGGGGGTGGCACATCCGCAGATTGCCCTGCGAAGGCTAGGTCGAACTGGTCGGCAAGCTTCGGTGGGCTCGGAGGTAGGCCACCGATGAATTAGATGCCCCCGCGCTCCTGCAGCAGTGCAGCAGCGAGCAGGAACCAAAAGCTCATGGACCAGCCAGGTTCATCGCTCGCGAGGCCCAAATGCCTGCACTGCATGCTTCTGAAAGCAGGAGGCACAGACAGGGCGTATCAACTCACCTTCCACCAGCTAGCATCGCCCCACGCAAAAACATGCAAGCCAGATCTTATGCTGGCCACTGAGAAGGCGCTTGTACTGAAGTTTCGGACTATAAAGCGCAATATGTCACGAAAGAAGCTTTCGGTACACTTGATTATTTCCTTTTGCGATATGGGTGATACTTTCTTAGCGGTGGTCCTTCCCGTAGCTCCTTCGGCACCGCCTTGGCTGTGAGGCTGTCCTCATTCGGCAGGCTCGTCAGCAATTCATAGAAGTCGAGAGACTGCCACGAGTACTTCACGTAGTCGAATACTGCCTTGTCGATGGCGCGGTGAAGGGCCTCACGCGCCTCGAAGACCGTGTCCCGGGCTTGCTCATGCGAGACACCTTGGACCTCTGACCTGACGAGAACTGGAAGCCAGTCATTGACGACGACCTGGGCAGCTCCGGCCACAGGGGCCTCTTTGTTGCCGGGGAGCCTCAAGTCTCTCCCCAAGAGAATAGCTTCCCAGGTGGAGATAGGAGTGCAATAACGAGCACTGAGCCGGCTATCCTGGGGGTTGTCGGTGATCCCAGTGACGACCATCATCGGACCAGCTTTCAATGTCTTGTAGAGCTGCTTTTGAGGCATGTGAGCTTTGAGTGGCGGGTCTATGTACAATTGCCGGGATTCAATGAGTAGCTGCGGTGGTTGTCCAGGGGCTAGAGTGCCGTGCCCAATTTGAGCAATGTTCTCGGGGAAGCCCAGGACCAGGAGATGACGCAAGATGTTCTTTCTGTACGCGGTGCGGCTCAAGTCGCCGCCGTAGGGCTGTGCTCGTATCTTGAGCTCACTCTTTGGCACACTGACATAGGACGTTGTTTTTTGGTAGCCCACAAGACCGGCTGTGATCATGGACCGCTCGATCGCCTCAGCAGAAGCACTGACAGAAGCTATACCGTCAGGATCGAAATGATCGAAGCGCCTGACCACCGCTGCGTTGTTTGCGGGAGATGCCTCAGCGGGTTCTGTGGAGGTGTGTAATGAGTTCTGGCGAGTGTCATGGCCAGGAGCACATGTGGAAGGCGGCACGTCTTCCTCGGAAGATTCCTTTCCATCGTCTTCCGCCCCAGGCACGGGCCTTTGCTCTTCGGTCATAGGAATGCGGCTTTGTTTCTTTGCGAACCAGTTTGCGTCACGGATCCGCTGAAATAATAAAAGTAAACCAGGATGATCGCCTGCCATCGCTTCCGGGAAGGCAGGGTTTCGGCTGCCGTCGTCTTTTTCACTTCGACTGGCCTTGTTCCGATAGATTGCGTGTTTCCCTAGGGCAGCGAGAATGATGGCGTGCTCCAGGCAGCGGAGACTTGCACCTGCTATCAGCATCTTGGACGTCGAGGGCGGGAAAGGCAAGGCCGCAAGCCATGATTGCAAGTCCAGGGCATCAGGTCGGGGCGCTACCTCGGGCCCTCCCTCTTGTGTGATCTCATGAAAGGCGCCGCGCTGCTTGCCGCGAAACAGCTGCCCTGGCGTCGTGCGGAGGTACTCGGTTGCTACTGTGATGAGCTGTTGTAGCTTGTCCAAGCGCGCGTGATCGAGTAACAGGTTGGCCTGAAATGGATTTCCAGGGCTGATGGGCCACAACTCAGGATGGCCGCTGATGATCTGATGGGCCAAGGTTAAGTCTTTGATGCCTCTGGCGGAGGCCTTGGCAGCCGACGTCACAGGCCCTCCAACCTGGTCGTCACCAGCAAAGGTACGGGCCTCAAAAGCACCTGAGTCTAATCTGGTTTCAACCCTCTTGAGGGCTCCCCTAGAGTTGTAAGCGAACTGCCAGTAACTCTGGATTATGTCTCTGGCACCTGTCAGTGAGAACCGGGGCTGTGGCCAAGACGACAGCTTGGCGAGGACCTCGGGCGTCCTCAGTACCAGGTCGAGCTGAATAGCCGCAGCAACCTCGGCGAACACGATGCTTGAACCATGGCCCTTGACCTCAATACCCAGTTCCTGAAGAGACACAGTTGCAGTCCAGACCGATTCATGGCCCACGGCAGTGGAGGAAGGCGGCTCGGTGGTGAACCGGGGTAAAATACCACGTGGCACAAGGTCCTCGAAGAGCCTCAGCAAGAGCAGTTCAGGGCCCGTAGTGGGCTTGGGATTCTCCGTGGGCTGCTCAGAAGACGAGTTTGAGAATAGTCTTTGTTGTGATGCCCTGTTGTCATGGGGGCTTGGACGTGAGCATGATGGTCCAGGTAGAGCCTTGCGCCCGAGCTTCTGAGGCGCGAGAGCGGCCGAGAGGGGGGATATTTGGCGCCAGGTCCTGGGCCAACGTAAAATGTCCCTCCTGAGCATGTTCGTCCTCACGTTCATGCTCAGCCGTAGCGCAAATGTCGCCGGTTCTTAAACTGATCAAGTTAGTATCAATTGCTGCAATTGGCGAGGAGATCTGGTAAATACCCTTAGCTGTGCCATGCCATGTTCTGTGGTCGCGCGCCCCAAAGCGAGAGCAATGGCTGTTGAAGCGGTGCTGTGCACTAACTACATATACTGAGTATACCGAGAGCTGTGCTGAGAGGCTCAACAAGTGGTAGTTAGACGAGTTTGAGCTGCAAGCTGCAGGTGCACCCACCCGCCTGGTCGGGACCCTGGAAGCTCATGCGATGATCCCTGCCCCGCCGTGCCGAGGGACCTTCCCGCCGCGCCAATCAGCCCATTGGCAAAAAGTCGTTGATGACCTGATTGACCCAGTCTTTCGAGACCAGGACTTGCACTTAGACGGATCTTGTTCCCCAGGCACTCTCGTGATCCAGGGCTTCAGCATCTTTCGGAATCGCCCACTGGGCCTGGACTCTGGAAGGATACTACTTCTGAGGTTGCATTTCTGAGCCGGCGGCCATGGCATATCTGCAGCCAGCGCCAATCCGCCGTGCCGGCCTGCGAGGGCTGGCCAACCAGCTATCGCGACTCTCGTCGCCGTCCTCCTTCTCAACCTCGACGTCTGCCTCGCCCTTCGTCTGCCGCCAGTGCCTCAACACGACCGGACAGAAATCATCTGCAGCCCCCTCTCTGATTTCCTCCCTGGCCCGCTCCCGGACCATCCGACAGCTCCAGGGCCCTGTCTCTTCCTCGACACGATCTCTCAACACCACCGCCAACAAGAGCACCAGCTCTCCAGCTGCGAGTTTCGAATATGCCGCCGGACCAGCCTCTGAATCCAACGCCAGGTCCAATTCGAGGAGCAGTTCTTTCCCAGATACCAGCTCCAAGTCTGTCGCCTACTGGCTGCTGGGCAGTGCCGCCAGCGTCTTTGGCATCGTCGTCTTTGGTGGCCTGACCCGGTTGACCGAGTCTGGGTATGCCTTCCGTTGACCCCCAGTTGTACAAATGAGCACATGGCCATACTAATACTTTCCTCACAGTCTGAGTATAACAGAATGGCGCCCCGTTACTGGCTCGCTCCCTCCCATGTCTCCCGAGGACTGGGAGTCCGAATTCGCAAAGTACCGCGCCTCGCCCGAATATATCAAGCTGAACCCGCACATGGACCTTGACGAGTTCAAGAAGATTTACTTTATGGAGTGGGCGCACCGCATCTGGGGCCGCGTTATCGGCATGACCTTCGTGCTGCCCACAATCTACTTCATCGCACGTAGGAGGGTCACCAAGCGTATGGCCTGGAACCTCGTCGGCATCTCGGGCCTGATTGGCTTCCAGGGCTTTATAGGCTGGTGGATGGTCGCCTCGGGCCTCAAGGACGATCTGTTCGCCCCCGGCGCCCACCCGCGTGTCTCCCAGTACCGCCTGACCACCCACCTGTCCACCGCCTTCGTCTGTTACTCCTGGATGCTCCTCGCCGGTCTCTCCATCCTGCGCACCCGCAGGCTGCTCGCCGACCCCGCCGCCGCCTCCAAGCTCGCCAAGGTCCTGTCCAGCCCGGCCCTCGCCCCCTTCAAGCGCTACACCACCGCCCTGACCGCCCTCGTCTTCGTGACCGCCATGTCCGGCGGCCTCGTCGCCGGCCTGGACGCCGGCCTGATCTACAACGAGTTCCCCATGATGGGCACCGGCATCACGCCCCCTAGGTCCGAGCTGTGGGACAAGTTCTACTCGCGCAAGGAGGACGGCTCCGACCTTTGGTGGCGTAACATCCTCGAGAACCCCAGCCTGGTCCAGCTCGACCACCGCATGCTGGCCATGACCGTGTGCGCCTCGGTTCTGGCCCTGTTCGCATACAGCCGCTCCCGCAGGGTCAAGTCTGTCCTGCCCGCCGACGCCCGCAAGGGCGCCATGGGTCTGCTGCACCTTATGCTCATACAGGTCACCCTGGGTATTAGCACCCTCATCTACATCGTGCCCACCCACCTGGCGGCCACCCACCAGGCCGGCGCTCTGGCCCTGTTGACCGGTGCCCTGGTCCTAGGGAGCAGGCTGAGAATCCCAAGAGGGACGATGAGGCTGGTCGAAAGGCAGCTCAAGACAATGCAGCAAAAGAAGTGACGTGTGGGCGGTAGACGTCTAGAAATGATTTTGGGCTACGCATAGCGTTGGATTTTAAGATTCATGACTCGATATAGATATCTATGTAGATGTGTGCAGCGACAGCCCGCTGGCAGACACTGGATGCTATTCCATCCGAATAGGCAAGGTTCGTTGTGAAGAATGAATCACATCTCTACTCCTCCACGGCAAAGAGTGCAGCAACCTCAACATGCTTGACACGATCCATTGCAGTGATTCCTGATACAAACAAATCTGTCAACTAGTTGCCCCGTCTCGCTGATTTTACGTTAGCCGTAGTTGAGTTGTGCTCAGTTTTTATATGGAAGTTGAGAGGCATTGGACTCTGACGAGCCACCCTGCATTTACTGGTTTGCCTGGTCCGAAACCCTTCTTCAAGCAAGGCTCCCAAAGGGGGTACTCCAATGTGGATCATCACAAAAAGTTATCTCAAAAGAAGAGCTAACACATATAGCATTGGTCAATTCAAGATACGAATTTTGGGCACCGTCCAGACAACACGTCTACTCTTTATGGCCACTTGTGTATTCTAGACAAGTACTCGTGATCGTGGCCAACATCACGATCGACGAACAGGCGCTTTGTAGGGTATTGAAAGCGCGACCGGTTCTGCAAATAACCTGCCGATCATGGGAATTGCTCGCACTTATTTGTGTGCTGCGAACGGGTTAGCAAATGTTCCAGATGGCACGGTTCAACAGCCACTCACCAATTCCCTCGACCGGCTTCGGCTCAACATCAACCACCTCAGCCGCAAACTTGTCCTTCTTGCCTCCTTGCTCGTCCTTCATGAAAGGGAATGCCTGCACCTCCCTGATGGCGTAGTTGTCCGTCAAGAACATGACCAGGCGGTCGATACCCAGGCCCCAGCCACCAGTAGGTGGGAGACCGTACTCCAGCGCTGTCAGGAAGTTCTCGTCCACCGGCTGAGCTTCGTCGTCACCCTGAGCCTTCTGGTTTGCCTGCTCCTCGAACCGCATCCTCTGGTCGAAGGGGTTGTTCAACTCCGTGTAGGCATTGGCAATCTCCTTCTTGCACACGAACGCCTCGAAACGCTCACACAGACCCTTCTTCTCTCTGTGGTACTTGGCAAGCGGGGACATCAGCTCGGGGTGCTCGAGAATGAATGTTGGGTTGATGCACGTCTCCTCGATGAACTCTCCGACCAGCTTGTCCAGCATGCGTGCGTTGGTCAATGGTGGTGGGCATTCGACGTTCATCTTCTTGAGAACCTTCTTGAGGAACTCGCCAGTGTCAGTTGTGTGCATCTCCTCGTAGGGCGGGAACTTCTCTCCAGTGACACGCTCCAGCTCCGGAAGCATTTCCACGCGTCGCCATGGCGCCTCCCAGTTCACATCGTAGGTCTCGCCGTGCTGGTTGGTGAACTTGGTCTTGTAGCCGCCGGTAAGGTGCTTGACAAGACCCGAGACAAGCTCTTCTGTGATCTGCAAGACGTCGTAGACATCGGCATATGCCCAGTAGAACTCGACAGATGTGAACTCGGGGTTGTGGGTCAGGTCGATTCCTTCGTTTCGGAAGTTCTTTCCCAGCTCAAACACCTTGCCAAACTGACCGACAATCAGCATCTTGAGGAACAGCTCAGGCGCAATCCGCATGTACATGTCCAAGTCAAGATCGTTGTGGTGGGTGACGAAGGGCAAGGCAGTGGCGCCACCCGGGATGGCTGTCATCATAGGAGTCTCGACCTCCAAGAAACGGCGGTCGTTGAAGAAATCTCGAATGTACCGAACGATCCTGGAGCGCGTCCACATAGTCTGGCGCGAAGCGTCGTTGAAGAGCAGATCCAGGTATCGCTGACGGAATCGCTGTTCGTGATCCTTAAAGCCGTAGTGTTGTGTGGGCAGCATGTGCAGGGAAGGAGCGAGCAGGATGACCTCTGACGCGAAGATAGAGAGCTCGCCCTGCTTGCCCTGCTCGATGAGCTTCTTGGGCGCAGTGCGGCCTGGGTACCCGATGACTCCAATCACGTCACCTCTTTGCAGGTTCTCGTGTTGCTTCTCGAATGGGGTAGTGCCCTCGGGGACATTCTCGGCCTGGCACATGATCTGGATGTTCGTGCCAATGGAAACGGTATCCGCGGCGGTCTTGAGATCGTAGAAAATCAGCTTGCCGAGAGATCTTCGGTTGTAGATCCTGCCGGCGATCTGAAGCACCTTGGTGCGGTCGACATCTCCAGACTGTACGGTTGGACGGGTTAGCTCTAGCCTGATGGAAATCAGGACCTGTGGAGTCTCACCTTGAGGTGCTCATAGTCTTGGACGAACTGCTTGTCGTCGTAGGTAACGTGGAACTTGTGGGGGTAAGGATTGGGGTTGTTGGAATCGAGAAGCGCCTTGACAGCCTTGCTTCGGTTCTCGTAGTACATGCGAGGGTCCAGCTCCTCCTCGTCCTCCTTCTTCTTGGAAGCAGCCTTGGGAGGGGCGGCGGCGGCCTTCTTGGCCTTCTCCTCCTCCCTTTGGCGTTGCTTCTGTCGCCTCTTCAGCTCCGACTTGGACACCTATGCACATGAAACTGGTGAGCTCCCATCCCATCCCAACAGGGCAGTCGCAATGACCGAGACGAGGCGCCTGTTAACAACCATACCTTCTCTCCGGTGACCTCGTCGAGCTGGAGGTTCTCGAGCTGCTCAGTAGGAGGCGCAGCTGCCTTGTCGCTTGGTTGTCCCGCCGCGTCGAATCCCGCCATGTTGTCAATTTTTTGCAGTGCGGTTTGTCAATTGTTTGTTGGCCGGTTCCAAGATGACCAGGAAATCCAGTTCTCGTTTTGTACGAACGCGGGGTGACTCAGGAAATTTTGTCAGTGGTGACTCGATTGAACAGGGGGTTCACAACCGCGGGGCTTATCTTATCAGAGCACCAGAGGCGACGCAGGGCCTGCCCCGCCCCTCCAAAGACCAGTACCCAAGACACCTATTAATCACACCACAACCATTTCAGTAACAACTAGCTCTCTAGACCACTAAATCCCACGTTGAGCTGACCTGGCTCGTGTGCCTTCTCGTTGAGCCATATGTGCTGGAACTTGACATATCGCGTAATGAAACTGTTTTGATGCGCTCTATTGGGCGTCAAACATTTGTTCTCCTGCAGCATCTCACGCAGCAGGGCTCTGGTTCTGTTTCATCAAATAAAGTGTTATTCTTCTGGCCTAGGTTCACAGGATCCGAGCCATGGCATTGGCTTCCCAGTGGCTCTGTCTTCTGGTCTCTGCCAAATTAGACCTCAGAAAAAGGACTTATCCGTACCTAAGCAATGTTCATTGCCGTGGCTCTTGGGCTGCATCCAGAATTGAAACGAAATGACTTTTGGCTAATTCCGTGAGGAAGACTCGTTTATCTATTTATAGATAACATCCTGGTTTACTTCGGACAAGACGCCCATAAATCCCTGGTGATGCTCATAGATTTTCGACACGACACACACTCGAACGTCAAATAAGAATCTGTCGGTCAGGACGTGGTGCAGGCAATGTCTGTTGGCGATGCTGTCGTAGAAACACTCAAATTGTAAATAGTCAATGCTTGACTGTGAGGCGTGAGAATGGGCAAGCCATCACCACCCTTCAACAATGTGAAGGACGCATTGCCACTGTGATGTTCGTCAGCTAGCCTGGTCTCACGGCAATGCGCACAGTTTGTTTTACTCACTAAGCCTGAGAACAATTTCCCGGGGTGTATATTGTCTGGATCACAATGTTTGCCATGTATGTTTTCGAGTCTGCCGCCTCGCCCACTACTTCGGAGCCACGAATTAAATGCCACCATGCTTTGTTGCCGTCGACCGGAAGAAGAGCCTGTTTGACAGCCAGCATGGCATCATACCCTTGGTATGTGTTGCCTGCAATTATGAGTTCTCCGTCTGTGGTCCAGAAATCGGTGAACGTATTTGTCGCAGTCTTGTCCTCAGAGATGCGGTAATACCTTGAGCAGAACCGTCAGCCAAAATCATGCCTGTTGATGGGATTGTTAAGCTTCTACTCACTCCTCAACAAACGTGGCAAACCCTTCATCGACGCCATATCCAGCTTTGTAGGGGCTCATATCGACTGCACTGGCCAGACCGGCAACGGAAAGGATGAAGACGGAGGTTGGCTTCATATTGAAATTCGTCTTGCCTGTCGACAGCTGGGGAACTCTCAAATGTTGGGCTTGAATTAAAATTTCTCTTCACCCAGCAGTGGTGTTGAATAGATGGGAGTAGTGCTTAAATAAGCCTGGCAAAGCCGGCGATTTCAAAACTGTATCTAATGTTATCTCCTTTTCCCACGCTAAAGCCGGCTTGACCGGTGATGCTATTCCCAGTGTGAACCTTAAATGCATGGTATGACTCGGCACCGCCACGCCCCTTTTCATACAACATTGGATTGGGTGCTTGGCAAAATCTACATGCCGGGCTTTCTGAAGAGTAATAAATTCCTGCGTAAGCCGCAGCGGCCTCATATGTGTGATTTAGGAGCACTGCACATTATTCTAACTGGAAAATACTTTGCATTGGTGATGTTGGCAAATATGAGGCGATCACAGTACGCGTAACTTGTGATCTGTTAGCAGGCGTTCAAAAATAGGAGTGACCTTATTGAGACTAGGTGTGAAGATGACAAAATGCTTCCTCATCCCACAAGTTCAAACCTAGGCTCGAGCTGGTTAAGTGTTTTTTGAGGCCTGCCCGGCAGTGTCCTTATTAGCAGATATAGAGATCTATCTTTCAATATACAGGGACACCATGATACCTTGCAATCGCTTAATCTGTAGTGATTTGGACACCCATGGGAAGTCAACTTTAATCCTATACCCTTTAGAGCAGACCAGTGTGACTCGCATTTGGAATAAACAAATACATATCTTCTTGGTGACATAACAAACCTTTCCTCAATAAGGAGATTACAAACACCGTTATCGGCATTATATACTCTACTTTTTCAAATGCTGGGTCTTTGAACGTTTACCATTGCATGAAGGCGGCGTGTATGGCTTCGACCGTCCATGGAATAGAATCGAAACCAGATAGGAAGATTATGAGGAGAAGATCCTGTGACAACTTCAGTACAATTTGACCACATTCTGAGTCTTAACCAGACAACTTGAAGTTTGTTTTCAAATGCCTCGTCTGTGCGGCACGAGGCTGAGGCCACGTGCCCGTAGGCGTACTGTACTGTATTGTCCTTTTACTCTAATCGGCACTTTTTTTTTTTTTTCTTTGTGAGCGCTGGGTCTTGAGCGTTCACCACTGTATGATGAAGGCACCACTTACATTTTATATGTATGGGGGATTGGAAATGCAACCGCGCGCTTAGAATCCAGCACTTATAAGCCCGTACTGTCACAGTGCCCCGCCCTTTCTTTTCCCTCCTACGTTGTTCGGCAGCCTATTTGACTTACCAACCTCTGATACGTGGCCTATTCATGGAGTGAGAGGCAGGTACTCAAAGATCCGGTGTTCAATTTTTTCTAAGAAAAGAAACTCTAGAAAAGAAACGGCAAAACCCTAGATGATGGAGACTTGAGGCAGATAGAGGCTCACTGTCCTGCCGAGAACTTTGTGAAACGACGAGAAGAAACCTCATCGATGTGGCTGTTTGGGTCGAGATCTTTGGATGAAGAATTTCAATGGTTCTCGACATAAGCATGTGTATATAAGCTAAAGTGAGATACGGTAACTGAGTCTACGGTCACGAATAGGTATCACACAACATTTTGCGATTCTGGACTGAAACCTTGCAAGAAATTGAAGACAGAATTACAGTTTCAATATATTCCCGGGTGCTTCAGAACATCTCATGCTGTGCGTTTAAGTGGTGCTACGGGTTGACATATTACATGCCAGCCATACATGCGACTCGATAGAAAATAAGACGCTCAAGTCTGTTGGCTAGACATATAATCGTCCCCTCGTGAGAAGTCTTGTGGTGTTCCATGAATGTAAAACAGCCACCCTCCCACGGTACTCGCCACTGTGTCGACCACGGAAATACCCCCGGGGTTTGCTGGCTTGTGGAAATGCCAGACCGAGCCCTCAAGTCTTATGAAGTAAGGGTTCACTTCTGAGTGGTTTAGTTCTTAATCTGTATACATCCCGAAGGCGTACGGTCCCTTCACACAGTGGTAAACGCTCAAAGACCCGGTTCACTTCTGAGAGAGGCATTGTAATATGTGCCACTTGAATTCTATTTACATCTATCTGGGCCGATTTCTTATGCGCATACATTTGGCCCAGCTTCCAGAGCCTTCGCGACCTGCTCAGCCACGACATCGTGGATGGGGTACGTCGGGTGCAGCGTGTTCAACCAGAAGTACTGGTTGACAGGCACACCGCAGCCCTCAACAAAGCTGTCTGGCTCAGAAGTTCCGCTGAGAAAAAAGATGTCAGCCATCAGCACCGAAAGAAAAAGGGAAAGTAGATAGGAAAACTCACTTCTCATAAGCCTCACAGTACCCAGTAGTATTTGTGTACCCACTGGTCTGCGGGAAGCTGGACGGGTTGTCAAGGACCTTGCCAAACACTGAGTTTGTGTCAACAGTCCAGACGTTGACCTCCGAGTGGTTGCCCTTAAGCGATGCAGCCATGTCCTCAATCTTGCCATTCCATACCCCGATCGCAGCCTTCTCCTGCGCGGCCGCGCCCTCGACGCCCGACTCGGTTATGAGTGGCGAGCGGTCGACGGGCGGGACGTTGAGGAAGACAAAGTTGCGGCCGCCGGCCTCGTACATGGTGTCGACGAGCCCGGAGTACACATCAAAGATCTTGGCGTACAGCGCGTTGGTAGAGTCCTCGCCGTTGTAGTACGAGTTGCCAACATCATTGATGCCGATCCACACGGCGAAGAGCGTGTCCTCGCCAGCCCACTCGGGGGCCCCCGGCGCGCTCGGCGAGGCCCCCGTATACCCGGGGACGAACTCGTCCAGCACCTGCTGCTTGACGCTCAGCACGGTGTCCTCGTACGGCTTGACGAGGGCCGAGTCAACTGTCGCGCCGCCGTAGGCTAGGTTGTACGTGAGGAACTCCGAGGAGTTGTACTTGACGGTCAGGTAGTCGATCCAGTTGGGCCCGTTCGAGGAGGTATATCCTGGGTAGGATGGGTTGCCGAATGGATTGCCTGGCTGTGGGTACGGCTCCTGCGTGAAGTTGAACCCGGTCTGGGTGTATGAGTTGCCGAAAACGAAGGCATGCTTCAAGCCAGAGAAGCCTGTCCACTCGGTCGTAGCCGCACAGGTCGCATTGGGGGTGGATTGCCGAGACAAGATGGGGGAGGCTGCTGCCCCGGCGGCGAGGGGGATGACATGCGTGACAGGCTTCATGGTGATTTCTGGGCCGGAGGTGAGGGTCGACGTAGAGCACTACTCAGACGTCAAGGAGCCAACTATAGGAGAAGGTCGAGTAGGTTCTTTATAAGAGGTTCTCTCACTCCAGTCAGCCCTTGGCACTTTTTTGTTTAAACAACCTACCCAGAGGCAAGCGAGGCCTGCAATGTAGCTACCCGAACGCCAAGGAGCGAGAGCAATATATATTCAGGAACGGGATGGATACCCACTGCCCGTCAGATAGAAACGAAACCCGCGCGATCCCCTCCCGCCGGCCCAATGCGACACTGGGGCGGCATGGGCCACATGGGCCACATGGTCAGGAAAGCGGGCCAATTTGACGATCCGGAAATCTCGCTAGGATGGAGACACTCCGACCAGGGCCCTGCTGAAAGTAGGCAAACGGCCCCGCAAAGAGGAACCGACTCGGATCGGAAGGGGTGTGCGTCACACAAAGTCAGGTTGCCCCATAACGCCATGACGCGCCGGCCAAGTTTAATGATGAGCACATTCTGTCCGGTGTGCGTATGGCTCGCGGCCGACCGGAAGTTTATGCTCCTGTCGAGTGTCTCCTGTAGACCACGGGGGCCGCAGAGCAGGAGCGCCCGATTACGCACGCAGCATTCGTGGAAATTAGTCCGGACTGGGGCACTGTGTCGTGTGGGGGGAGACCCGGGGTTGAAGGCCGTGTTGATCATAAGGAGCGTCACGTGGGCGGAGGAGACGAGTCCGCGTTGCAACGAGCTAGCTCCCGCTGGTGAGCATTGGAGGTAATGAGACTTTATGCGTGAAAAAAAGCATCTCGCGCGACACGCATTCTCGAATTGGCGACAAGCTCCGTCAGAATCCCAGCACGTACCATGGTGCACAAAGAGACGACAATTGTTGGGTATTTTTGTGTTTTAATTTCTTGATGCGTCACCCTCGTCAGAAGTCATTGTACAGCTTTCTCAGGTCCCCAATCTATATAAATCTCTGATATCCGAGAAACAGGTAAAATCATATCGTCATAAAAGAAACCTCCCTAGTCCCCCAACACAATGGCTTTGCCGGCCGCGCCTGGGCGGTAGATGTGAAGATGCAGATTCGTCATTCCTAAATGGCAAATAGATATCATGAAAACATGGCTCTCCCATTCAAATTAAAGGACGCCTGGATTCCCAATGGTCCAACGCCAGGCGCCTGTTCCGATGGCTCCCCGGACTCAGGTAAGGGTTGCCAGCATGGCCTTGACGATCCCAGGAGGAGGGCCTAAAGCACAGAAAAAGAGTCAGCCGCTGTTCGGACCAGGACGGTGGAAAGAACATCGCGCACCGCACCTTTAACGATACTTCGGCACGCTGATGGACATCCTACCTTTCTTGTCCTTCTCGATGCGCACCCCGCGCCGCGGCTCCTCGATCCTCTCCACCTGCTCCTCGTACAGCACGAGCTCGCCGCTGCTGAGCCGTTCCGCCTTGACCAGCTCGCGCTCGCCGTGGCGCTTCCGCTCAAGCTGTCGCTCGAGGTCACGAATCTCATGCCGTATGTCCCGGTCGGACCGGGAGCGTGAGCGGTGGCGTTCTGATCTGACCAGTGCACCCGCGCCGACGGGAACTTCCTCGGAGATTTCTTCACGCCGGACGTCGACAATATAAGGCGTGCGGGACGTGTGCGTCGTTCCAGATGTGGTCGTGGTGTACGACCGAGCAGGTGAGACGTCCCGGATGACGGTGGTCTTCTCCACAACCTCAGCAGGCGGAGGTGGGGGCGGGGGCGGCGGCGCGTGGAACATGGGAGGTGGTTGAGCAATTGGCGGGGGCGGCATCATGACGGGCGGAGGAGGACCATGCATGGCCGGAGGGGGGCCGTGCATCATCGGAGGGGGTGGTGGTGCGTGCATAGAGGGGTGATGCGACGGAGGCGGCGCTGGCGCATGGACGATGGTCTCCTCTCGCCTCTCTTCGATAATGTTGCCCGCCTCGGACCGTCCGGCGGTAAGTTCAAGCTCGCCTGTGATGTAAGGTCAGTCGCCGGCTCCCTGCTGGCACAAGTTGACCCGGAAGGCTTACTCTTCTTGTAGTCCTCGCTGAGCTTGAGCAGGTCATCAATGTTTTCCTGGCCAAGGGCCTTCAACACAACAATCGTGTTACCCTGCGTAGATGCGTTAGCATTTGTTGCAAATCGATAGACGCGCAGATACGCTTACCTCCTCTACGAATGGGTAGCCCAGGTCGATCAGCGCGCGCTTGGAAGCAAGGCGGGCTGGGATGCGGGTCTTGCCCTTCTTGGGGTACTCGCTCTTGACAGTAACGGTGGTGCCACCGCTGCTGCTACCTGAGCTGCTGGTAGTGGTGGATGAGCGGGAGCTGCTGCGCACGGTGCTGCCGCGGTGGCTACGGGTGCGACTGGACCTGTGAGTGTGGGCCGAAGGGCTGTGGTCTCGCCTCTTGGTGCGGATGATCTCCCGCTCACGCACGCGCTCCGGGTAGGACCGGTACTCTTCGTCGCCATAGTAGTCTGGGTCGCTCACACGGATCTCGTCGAAGGAGTCGCGCTCGGCGAATCTCCTGGGCGGGGGCAGGGCGCGGCTGCGAGGCAGCGGGATGGGCTCATAGGGCCTGGGACGGAAGTCCTCGCGCCTCGCAGGCGGGCCGTATCTTTCCCTTTCTTCCTCCTCGTAGTGGTATCCTCTGGGCCGCCTGTCGAATGTGTCGAGGCTGGATTGTCTGCGGAGGAATGCAGGCCTGTTTGGCGGTGAAGGGCTGGCCACCCTCTGCCTCTCGCGCTCAATCACGACACGGCGGTCGCGCTCGAGGTCGGGTGGAGGTGAACGGTGGCGTGAGAACCTCGGCTCAGGCTCGTCGTAGTAGACCTTGCGGGAATCACGAATGACAACCTCGTCCTCAAAGGGACGTCTCTCCCGGCGCTCGTAACGCTCGTCAGCCGAGTGTTCGCGGTATCTTGTGCCACTCCTGTGGTAGCGGTCGTCTTCTTCATAGTAACGGTCTCGGTCGCGATCCCGCTCGTACATGAAGCGTTCGCGGTCCCAGGTGTTGCGGGACATGGCTGCAGGCAGGCGGGTGCAGCGAAGCGGCAGACGGGATCAACGGTGGGACCAGCAGGTCGGGATGGCAACCACAGTAGCGCCCTGGCGAAACGTTCAGACGGGAGAACGTCTAGACTGAAAGGTCGAACGGGCCCGAAACCCGATGCAGGTCAAGTCGTTTTGGCCAGGACCAGACAGGACGCTTTCGAAGAGCTTTGGAAACTGTAGAGATGCGGATTGATCTTGTTGTTGAGTGGGGGGAGAATATTGGCAGGTCGAGTCTTGTCGGGTCGAAGACAGGACGGGACAGAGAGAGTGTCTCAAAAGTTGGCGCAGATGACGACAGAAAATGGAGGGGCTGATGGTCTCGCCCTCTGTGACTGGGCCCCGGGACCGTTATCACTCACTCACTCGCTCGCTCTGTTTTTTCTCCCTTCCCTGCCCGACTGGGGTACAACAGGACCAAAGGGCCGCAGCAAGCTAGCTGCAGCAGCAGGTGGGTTCGGCCTAGGTAGGCTGGGCTGGGCTGGCTGGGCTGTGCCTACCACCCGTTGGTAGCCAGGTAGCCTGCCTGGTCGGGGGCTCGCAAAAATGGGGTCCTGTGCTCTGGAGGTCGCCTTCTACTGTCTAAGTAATTTCGAGTCTGATCTGGACTGATCTGGTCCAGTCTGTAATCTTGGTCGGCCGGTGCTGTCGCTGCTCTGGACCTGTCACCTGCAGCGAGAGAGTACCTGATGGGCAACAGACAGGAAGTTCGGGGGGCGGGGGCTGTTCCTGAAGACGCTGTGGATAGATGTATATTTATACGAGGGGGGCCTTAATGCTCGCTCGAAACCGGTGGCGGGCCAGTTCAGAGGGCCGCCGATATGCAAGTAGGCAAGAAATGACTCGACGAGGCCGGTTGGACGAGAAGCAAGCAGGTGGAGGAGAGCAACCGTCGCGAGCCTTGTGAGAGTGCTTGTAGCAGCAGCACGGAGTAATGCAGGCGTACGAGCGGGCCCGAGTCGCCAGGTGTCTGACAGTCACCTCGTGGTGGAGATGGTACAATGTGCCGTTCCGCGGGCAGTGGAAGCCGTGTGCCTAGCCTGTGCGACAGGAATCGCTGTGACTCGACAAGAAGTGGTCAAATGAGACGACGGACGACGGTAGAGTCTGCAACCAGAGGAGGAGAAGCAGGGCGGGTGACGATGGGTCAGGGGGACGAGGGAGGGAGGAGGGGGGAGGGGTGTGTGAGCCTGTGTCTCCCAAGTCGTCCGTCACAAGCTCTCTCTCTCTCTGTGTGTGTCTCTTTTTTTCTCTCTCTTCTTTACTTGCTTCCCCAATCCAAGTGAACCCTACCGGTCCGCCGGATGATGTGGAACAGGACAGATGAGGGTGTTGCTGCCGATAGTGCCGTGGTTCCCTTTGGCCTGATCAGGTTCTCGGAATATCTACTGTACAGTATAATAATGTCTATGTCTGAGAGGATGGGCCGGTGCCGGTGCAGGTGCAGGTGCATGCAGAAAGATGCAGATGGTCAGTCCTGTTCTTGTTCTTCCCCCTTCTCCAGACAAGCCAAACGGTCAAGACATCAAACAGTGATGCCGTGCATGCAAATTGTAAATCCAAACTCAAAATCCGGGGGCTGGATCTCGATGGGTCCATCCCGATCCTGGGCCATGTCCGTCTGTCAGTTTCCCATTTGGCATCGCTGCCTCGCCTGGGGTGGAGCACACAGTAGTGTCAACTGCCGTGGGTCTCCTTGGGCCGCTCCACCTCCCCTGCCACCGCCCGCTGCCACCTCGGGCGTGCCCAGGGCTGCCAGGACGTGTCCAGCTCCTGCAGGGGAGGCCCAGGCAGGCCGGCAAGAGGCCCCATCCGGTCGAGCTTGGTTGCCCTTGTGTGGCTTGGAGATGGGACGTGTTAGTGGGCGGTGCCTGCGCTGTATGGGCAAACTATCTCGTCCAATCTGCCCCACCACCGCCGTGTCGTCTCGACCTCGACCCCTCCAAGCAGGCATCTCCTGTCCTCGTACGGCGTCCTTCTCATTCTCCTGACCATGGTCAGGCACACATTTCACATGGCCCAATATCACTTTGCTCCCACTTCTGCTGCCCACTTGTCTTGTTTTTTTCGGCCCCCTTCTCTCGGGCTTGCCAGTCGGGCAGCATCTGCAAGCATCATTTCAGAGTTCGCTCCCCACTTCTCCTGGGGTTCTCGTTCCCGTCAAAAGTCCCCCTAGTGTACTCCGTAGTGTACAGTACAGTAGCTAAGGTGCATGTTTGTGGACAACACGTGCTTGCCGTTCCGACACAATGTTGTGCGCCCAGTGCCCACGGCCCACGGCCTGTGTTCTCTCTCATCTGCAGTAGGCTGATCAACCGCTTGACCGCTCTCTGCCACTCCTCACCAGATTATGACTGAGTGGCAGCACGGGCAAGTGTCATGTGTGATGACGTTTGGGGCTAGAGGTGCATTGCCGGACGTCTGAGTCCATTGGGCGCCCAAGTTTGACCACTCACCTCGCCCACCTCCCACCCAGACGCTAGTATTGGCCGTTCCCTGCCCAAGAGGTGCCCAATCGAATGCGACAAAGTCTACATGGTTCTAGATCTATCACCAATTTTCTCCCCTCGACCAGGACCACTAGGCCTGTTTGTCATTCGGCACAAGCCGGCTAAGCCCTCTGATCCAGCTCTTCTCAAGGATCCCGTACCACTTACAGCACCATGCACAAGAATCTCGCTCATACTGTGTACGTCCCATTCGAACGGTAACACACGGCCGCGCCGCCAACCTGCAGAACTTTTCGAAGAATGGTCTCTCGGTCCGTCCCGGTCACCCGGACGTGACCCGATCCCAGCGGGCTGGGTAAACCACCAAGCATGCGGTTGGCTCGCTCCCACTGGTTGTTTACTAGAAGAGCATCGAGTACATTATTCACCAAAAAGGCACTAAAGCACTTCTGCTGCATAGGACTTGAAGCTCACTCCTGGTCATATTCGCATTACGTTTCGCTTTCACTGGTCAGTGCAAGGTAATAAACTATCGGAAGAATACGCTTGTACAGGGCCAGCTGTACACCGCGTTCAAGAGGCTCACAAGTGCACTGTCACCACTCCGTCCTGACTTTTCGTGTGATGGCCCAAGTTTTCCTCATCTCAGCGGCCACTGCGGGCCCTGTAACAATTGCTGCAAATTCTGCGACGACAAGACTTGGACGCTGCCAGGTGAGCAACGTTGTTTTGGACATGGATACCCCCTTCCCGTGAGCAGACTGCAGCTGTTCTCGGACGAGGAGGTGCGAACTTCAGATTTTACTCTGGCAGGCTTGCAGACGTCCGAATACACTTGTATGTACTGTCTGCCAGCAGCAAGCACCGTCTGCAGGGAATTACCCAAGGGTACACAGGGATTTGCGGCCATTGAAAAAAGCTTGCAATTGAGATCGGACTTTCCAAACATACCATGGCTTGAAATCGCATCAATTGATCCTATTGACGTCTTATTTCTCTTATCATTCCAGGGGAGCCATTGATTTGCAATGTAGCTATTGTCTTCATACAACAATGGCTGCATGCGTCTGATGAAAAGTTCGATACCCAACTGATATTGTTCAAGCCGAGTCAATTGAATCCGTGAGGGTCCTATGTCTTCCAGAATCTGTTCTACTCTTCAAGTACAAGATACCCGCCGTTTCCCTTCAGCAAACCAGCTCTTCTTATCACATCCGACTTGTGACAGGACCTCCCGTTGTCTTGACGAGCTAATATCGGCTTCGCTTGTTAACGCCCTTCCCCCACTTCTGCTCTATCGCTGTGGACCTTTACCATGACCCAGATTCCGCACACAGGACACTGTCAATCAAGATGAGCCTCCAGCGACACACAAGTCCATACTTGGACCCTCGCACAATCCTCCGTTGGTCAACTGTCCTCGCGCCTGGCTACCACCACTCAGAAACTAACAATGGCACAGCTCATGAATACAACACGGATGATTCTCTGGTCAAGACATGCTCCGCAGATCACATGGGCTGTGGTCTCTTCGCCGTCAAAGACATGCCTGCCGGTACACGAATTCTTTCCGAGACACCTCTCATCACCGTACCAGGAACCCAAACGGAACGCACACTCGCCGAGAAAGTCGCCGCTCTCTGCAAGGAAGTCTTGAAAGTCAACATCAACACGCATTACATTCTGCTCAAGTTTTCAAAGAGCTTCGAGTATGACCAGCAAACCAGAGAGGCGGTCCAGAACTATTTCACACAATCAATGCCCGAACACGTGCTCTCCTGGTCCGTTGAATCGTTCTCAAAGATTTTTTCTTTCTACCAGAGACACGCAGTTGGACTGCCTGGTCAAGATGCGAGTGGTTTCTTCTACCGGTATGGCGTCATCAATCATTCCTGCTTGCCAAACGCTCAAGCGTACTACGACCCTGTCAAGGAACGCCACCAAGTCCAGTTGGTCAGGGATGTCAAGGCCGGCGACCAGATCTTTGTCTCGTACATCTCTGGCATTGACTTCCCTCGAGAACGCCGGCACGCCGAAATCAATCTCAAAGGCCACAAATTCGTCTGCGACTGCACCTTGTGCACCAACCAGGAGGCCGAGGCCATTTTGGAAAGAGTACCCGCCTTGTACCGGAGCCTTTCTGATTTTTGGGAGAGGGTCTACAGCTTTGGGCGACCGCAACAAGCCAACTCGACTTCGATCCCGCGGAAGCAGACCTTGGAAGCTCTTTCCAATGCAGAGGAGCTGTTGGGCATCCTCCGGCACCCTTCCGTCGACGTGGTGGGTCCACCCCTCAGCCTCGCACTCCAATTCTGCATCTGGCTTCACCGGGACCTCGGGAACATCAAAGCAGCCGCGTCGTACGCGAGAGAGAGACTCGTCCTACATGCCCGCCTCTACGGTTTCGACGCTGAGCATTTTCTAACCTACGACGACCCATCTCGAAAGCTGCGTATACTCGAAAGTGAGCTCTCTCGTATGGAAGCTGGGGCTCCCTGGGGGCTTTCCTGGGCGCCCATGGATCTGGGAGAGGTTTGAGAGACGCAGGGAACTCTGGTGGGAAAGGCGCGAAGACTGCGGTTGGTCGCGTTCTGGGATTTTGGAGCCTGCTTACTCTTGCGGGTTCCCGTATCATTGGCGTGTGGGGAGAATTCTCCTGTGGCTCATGACTCTCATATCGGGCTTTATTTCTGACATAGGCCCTGGTCTAGGTGTTCACTGCGGCTGACAGTGATACATGCCATACAGCTCGTTCTCCGTTCTTGGGATTTGTTCGAAAGCATAGGCGAACCACTATCGCACCCGATGAATACCAATTTGCACTCACTGTGTTTCCAAATGAGTGCAGAATTTGTGGATCACATCAAGAGCATTTCAAATTGGATCTTCATCACAGCATGAGGAACCTGATGTTTTAGACTCAGAATTGAGCTTTGGCCACACCGGGTTTCTCAAATGCCACTTGTTATGATCTTGGGGTCAAGTGAGATAATATGTCTCGTGATAAGTAAAATGAGGGTCCAGAGGTAGTGACATAGGCGGCCATGAGAGCCTTGGGTGGAGAGGTGAAGCATAGAAAGAAGGAACAAGCAAGCAGCGAGGGGATGTAGGAGGCCATTTGAGGGGCATGCAAACTTCCTCTGGGGTAGGTGTGGGCCACCGAGGAGCTGACTGCCACCAGACGAATATATGGGTAGCTTCCGGGGCCAATGAGTCTTCCGCCTGCCTGTAACTCATTGCAAGGCAGTCGGAGTCAAGGGCTCTTCCACACGTCACACAGCGGTGCTACGTGATACTACAGGAAAGCGTCACCCACAAAACAAGGCATTGACATGTGCTTATTAAAGAGGTGCTTCCTTGGAGACCAACATTTCAAGACAAGATCTGAGAATACGGCATACTTCTTTTCTAGTAGTCTTTTTAAATCCAAATTTGACCTCCACTTAACCAGCTTGAAGCTCTGCAACTACACAAATATGGGTAACATAGGACAGTCCGTGGACCAGATCACGGCTCCAGTGGACGAGCTCTCGCCAGGGTCCTCAGGAGAGGTAGTTTCTGTACAAGATACCTCCAATGGATCAAACGCTCCAGGTCAGTGGCTTTTCTATGGCTTCCCGTCAAAATTGTCCTGCAGGCTGATGAGGTCAGGTACTGTCAATCAAACCTCAAGCTTGGTCGAGGTCCGACATGCCGGTGCCCTCGGAAAGGGGCTGTTTGCCGTCCAGAATATCGCCCGTGGAACTCGAATCCTCAGCGAGGCCCCAATCCTGGTTGCGACACCAAAATCGAAGTTGCTAGAGGAGCATGTCTCGGTGTTTTGCGCGGCAGTTCAAGACCTATCTGAGGACGATTTCGAGACCAAGATGAGGATTTTGGATGATCTGTTCGGCAACGAAAATGCAATCCTGGATGATGAACTGCGTCAGCGAGTGCCGGAGATCGTTCACGAGTGGCACATGAAGAACGACCATGAAAAACATTGCAAGACGAGAAAGCAAGTCACACGGGCCGATGCTCTTGCTGTGAAGCGGTTCCGCATCTTCGCGACCAACAGTATTTCACTGGGTGCAAATCCAGGCCACGGCCTTGGGCTCTTTGCCCTACACAGCCGCATCAATCATTCATGCAGTCCCAACGCCGTTCGCACGTACAGACCAACCATCAAACGCAACACTATCCATGCCAACAAGGACATTCAAGCCGGTGACCAAATTTTCATTGATTACAAGTCTAGCCCCTGGTGCAGAAGTGAATGGCTGCTGGAAACATATAAGAAGTAGGGATTCACATGCCAATGCAAGATATGCACAGGTTCTGAGGAGCCACTCCGAAAAACCCTGATCGACTTTGAGAACGAATATTGCGATCGCCTTGCACCGAACCTTGAGGACGCAGGTTGCAGAATTGAGGCCCCAGAGTACAAAGTTCAGAACGAAGAAGCAACGAAGCCTGAGCATGTGCTTCATACCATTGAGCAGGCTCTGAAGGTGAATGAAAGCATCGCGGCTCTCTTGAGGGATCCCACCATCGACCTTCTGTCCCACGATCTAATATTCTGGTAAGTGGATTCAACCTGATCGATCCGCCCCACGGAGAATGATTCTTATCTAAATGATGGGGGCAAAGTTACCGCAAGTGTGCTCGATTATGCCTGGAGCTCAACGATATCCCGAAAGCCGTCAGATACGCGCAGGAGGAGTTCGAGGTTGAGCAAGTCATCGTGGGCACTGATGCGGATTGCCTGATTCAAGGTTTTGTCGGAGCCAAGGTCTGGCTTGAAAGTCTGAAGCAGCTGGTGCCCAAGAAAGGGGAGAGATGCTCCTTGTTCTTGGCTTAGGCTTCGTTCCTCGGCAGGCCTTGTTCGAACGAGTTTGGGAAGGTTACCAGATGTTTTGCCGCGGGCCCAACGTTGAGAGCGTCTTCATGTGGAATTATTGTCTTTCATATAGACTAAGTAGCGAATCATCATAAACTCATTGTCACAGGTTTTTCTCTAGTATCTGCCCTGCAGCAGCTACTAAACCTTTAGTGGAGTCTCTGTCCTCATGACTCACCTCCTGTTGCACTAACCTCTTCTACAAGCACAGCTTTGGGAAACAATTTTCTGAAGAACAGCCTCCTCTACATTTTCCTCCAAGAAATAGCTTCCCTCGGGACAACTTTGATAGAACCGCCATAAACGGCCACTGAGACAAGCCATGGATCTTTGTCACGTTCCAGTGAGACTGTATTAATGTAGTAGCTTGAGCCCAACATTGAATGCTCTCAACTTTAATTGGGGTGAGACCCAGAAAGGTTGCCATTGAGAGTGTCTCATTTTGAATCTCATTAACTACGGAGGATCTGGCCCCCAGCTGTTCCCTCAATCGCAGAAACTTCAGAATCGTCAAGACCTTAGGGCGAAATGGCGGAAGACGTATTTGGGCCCATAACCGACATCCCTAGAGGAGGGTCACCCCATCCAAATCGATCAAAACGGAAAGCCACCACATCAATTGCCCGTCAGAAGGATATGCCTGGCATAGGATGGTCAGGTACGGTCGCAGGTGGCATTGAAGACAGTACCGTTGTAGGGCTTCTTTCCGTGTCTGCGGTTTTGTTACAACGTCAGATGATGTCCCCAGAATGAAGAGAACCCGTACCATAGATAATTCTAGACCAAGCTCTGTTGTGATTCTTGTACTTACACGTTTCCAGGGGGAGAGTATGCCGCAACGACGAAGGTTCCGTTCTCATTGTTCATAGCACCAGCTATCCCCAGGCAGGTGGTGTCACACCACATCATCTGGGCTTCAAGGTTTCATTGATGTCAGCTGGAACCAAAACAAGTATAATATCTCCTGGTAGCGTGTAAATGTGTTTCTGGAGAGCTACTCACTGTAGGGTGAGTACCCAAGGAAGTCACCGCCGGGGATGATCTCGCCGTGGTAGTGGGTGTTGTCGGCCCAGAATGCCAGAGTCGCCTGGTAGAAGGCTCCAAACTGATGAGGGGTACCAGGGGACAGGTAGATCACCTCCAGGTTGTAATCTGGGGGGTGGGTGGTGCGAGCGGTGAAGTTTATGGGGGTCTCAGGTATGTCGGCCGATGCAATCCAGTCAGCAGCCACTTGGGCGATGTCGGTGAGGTTGTCGGACCAGTTGAGAGCAGGAATGTTGGACCTCTCACGGAAGAAGTTGTGGAGAGCCAGGGCACCGTCCTTGTCGCCGTCGCTGGCCGATGTGTTGTTGAAGTAGGGAGGGACGAGCTGCGCAAGGACACCGGCAGCCAGCATGGCCGCGGACAAGATGGAATAAACAATGGCATGCATCTTGAGAATAGTTTTGGTGGTCTTCCAATGTGAAAGAGCTTTGTGACGATCAATCAGATTTGATGGTGTGAACTTTGAGGCAAGAAGGATGTCGAGTGCGATGGTGCTGGGGATTGGGAAGGTGGTGTGGGTAGGATCAACAGAGGTTGAAGAATGGACGAGCCCTTAAGCTTTCAGACACACACAAGCCTACCAAGGTACCTAGGTACCTAGGGATATGGAAAACATACCTCCAAACAGGGGTTGAAATGATGCACTCGTCTTGGATTGTGCCCATTTCCGATTGCTTAAGTGATTCTTTTAGTCTCTGCAGCGAGTTGTCACAACCTTGGATCTTGCTCATGATCTTTTTGAGAATCAAGACGGGTATGACACAAGGAGAATAAGAAGAGAAAACCACATCTGCTGTAGCTTGTTCTTTGCTGCATTTTTTTAAAGTGTGCCCTTGGAGATGTTCACACTTCACACACAAGAGATAACCTTGGGAAAAGGGACATCAAAAAGCAGTCCCACAGCATCTTCTGGGTTCCCGATCAACAAAAGAAAATCAACACTCTTCAGTACTATCATTCCTGAAACGCGCGGTAATGATGGCATCGAGAAGCTTACAGGGCATACGTGTGAGTTTTTGGACCAGTGACACTGTCTGCTACCAGTACTCATCCCGTTATTTTATGCTCCTGTTGGCTTTCGCCAAGAATATTGACTTGGCTGAACTCGCTCGGGCATGGTATTGTGAAGGATGCCTGCCTCGAATCAATGAGGTGAGAGTGGCATTTCGTTCCTTTTTTTGAGCCCTGGATCTTGAGCGTTCACCACTGTATGAAGGCGCCATGTACATTTTATATGCATGGGGGATTGGAAACGCAACTGCACCTGCCCGGAGAGTGGCATTCCCCTAGCCTAAACAAGTCAATATTGATCCCGGCAGCCGTCTCTATTATTGTACCAGCCGAGGCCCAGGATATGCAATTTCTACAGATTTCAGGTGTCGAACGGAACAAGTCGTTTTCGTCAATGTGAATGCCTACTGCCGACTAAGAGCCATGTGAGATACATGGCCAGGAAACTGATTCACCTGCCTGGGCTGTTGACCGGCAGCAATATTGCCCTCTAGCGGTGTGACAATCTCGCCCCTTGGAGTCACACAACATGAGCTTGAAGATCATCAGCTCAGGCAAAAAAAAAAAAAAAAAGAAAAAAAAAAGAAAAAAAAAAAAGAAGAGTTCAGCAGGCTATTTTATCTATGGCCATTTCCTTGGCCGTACTATTGGGCATGATTCTGGAAAGGTGTGTTGTCAAAGGTTGTGACGAGTGGTTCTCACATAATCCTGTGACTTTTTCTGTCCATTTAGGATTAGTGATCAGCCGATATTTGTCATACAACCATTTCTGAGGTGTTTAGCAGGACAAATCATCGTCAAGTGAATCTCTCTACAGTGGAACTATGGCAAGTGAAGAAGTGAAGAATGCTTTACTTGACAGGAAACTGTGGTCGTTTGTATTCTCAAAAAGAATTCTGCAGTACACAGCTTCTGATATTCTATGACATCCCTGTCCCCCTGATTCTTCAAGTTCATATTGAGATCCTCCAAGGACCCTGCAAGATTTGATCAAGTGCCTTTCCCGTCTCCCCAATTGGGGTTCCGAACTTCCAAGAGTCGTACCCGGACGGTGACTATCAAAAGACAACAATAGGGCTTACGTGATCATATTAAGTTGCGTAGATCATAAGCTAAATGCCGTCTTACAGATCTGCGAAACTCACTTTGCTATCAAATTAGACGAGCTAGAATCAGCTCTCGTACAACACCCCGCTCAGGCTTGCAGATGGTAAGCTTACTCAGTTTGAACACTCGCAAGGGGGCTCGCCGCTTTCAGACTTGTCAAATCGAATAAAGACTTGGCACATTCTGGGCAAATGCTTGTTCTCCTAAGGCATACGACTATGGCCGGACACACAGCATAGGAAACACCCAACTCTGAACGCTCTCAACGGCAGAACAGTAACGTTATGTCCTCGTCCTTGTCCCTGGTCTATGGACCAAGCTCTCCCCCTCTCTGGAACAAGACATTGGCAGATCTGATCCATGAACAAGAGTCTAAGTATGCAGATCGGGAAGCGGTTGTCGTGCCTTGGCAGTCAACTCGTCTTACCTATGGCAGGCTCGGGCAACGCAGCGCCTTGCTGGCCAAGGCTCTACTGGGCGGGGGCTTCAAGCGTGGCGACTGTGTGGGTATCATGGCTGGGAATTGCTACCAATATTTGGAGATATTCCTCGGAGCCGGGCGTATCGGCTGCCCCGTCGCTGTGTTCAACAACACATTCTCCCCCCGGGAACTGAAGGCGATGATAGAGCGCACCGGTTCGTATCATTACAAGCATCCGGATGATATCAAGATATTTGCTAATTACGAAAAACCTGACATAGATTGCAAGGGGATCTTCATAGCCCCAGAGGTTGGCAACAGAAGCCTAGAGGGCCATCTGCGGATGATTCTGGACGCTCCTCGAGGAGGACTTCCAACTCGCATTTTAATTATTCTGGCTGAAGTTCTGCCTCCCATGACAGGAATCAAGTGTCAGACCTACGACGACTATATGGCTTCCATAGAGGCTGGTTTCGTGAGCGACGACGTCTTAAGCAGGGCCGAGAGCAGGGTGACACCTGCGGACGTAGTGAATTTCTCGTTCACCTCAGGTGAGGCCCAGTCCCCTTGATGCTGAGATTCAACGGAGCGTGCTAGTTAACAGGACCAAAAGGTACAACTGGACTCTCAAAAGCAGCCACCCTCACAAATAAGTCCGTCCCCCCTTTGACAATGAAAATTTTCTGTTGATCTAACATCATGTCACTCTTCAAGCAACATAATCAATAATGGTCGCTATCTTGGCCTTGCAATGCAAATCACGGAAGAGGACGTATTGTGTTGCCCTCCGCCATTGTTCCACGCCTTTGGGCTCGTTATAGGTTTCCTGACCTCATTCTGCCACGGCAGCAAGGTTGTGTTCCCAGCCCCAACATTTGACGCAGATGCGGCTATAGACGCTGTTGTGCAGGAGAAGGCTACGGCACTACTGGGCGTGCCATCCATGTTCCTGGCCATCCTCGAGGAACTCAAACAGACGCCTCGGCGCATCGAGACGATTCGCACCGGAATAGCTGGGGGCGCAGCAGTGCCCCCGGTCCTGATACGTCGGCTGGAGCAGGAGATGGGCCTCCCGCATATGCTGACGGCGTACGGCATGACAGAGACTGGTCCCGTGACCTTTGTCACCTCGATTGAGGACACGCGGAACAGAATTCTCGGCACCGTGGGGCAGATACTTCCACACTTCGCCGCCAAGGTAGTAGATGGCGAGGACAACATCGTGCCACGTGGAAGGCCAGGCCATATCTGCACGAGTGGACATGGACTACAGAAAGGATACTGGGGGGACAAGGCCCAGACAGCACAGGCTATGAAACCAGATGCGGACGGAGTGGTGTGGATGTACACTGGTGATGAAGGAATCCTTGATCAAGCTGGATACATGCATATCACTGGTCGAATCAAGGACATAATCATTCGAGGTGAGCCTTTCCCGTCATTGATCGGATCGCCCAAACTCGTTTTGCTGAGCTGACTGTGGACATGGCCCTTGACACAGGCGGCGAGAATATCTCACCTATCGAGATTGAAGACCGTCTTTCTGAGCATCCAGACATCAAGGAATGCTGTGTCGTGGGCCTGGAGGATGCCCTGTACGGCGAAGTTGTGTCCTGCTTCCTTGGAAGTATTGGAGAAAGACGACCATCTGACCCTGAAATTCGATCCTGGGTGAAGGCAGAAATGGATCACACCAAGGCTCCTCGTCACATTTTCTGGCTTGGAGAGCCTGATGTTGGCGAGGAACTGCCCAAAACAGGTAGCGGCAAGTACCAGAAGCATCTGATACGTGCCAAAGGCAATGCGTTGGTGAAGAGTCGCGGAATCCGAGCAAAGTTGTAAGCAGGCCACAGAAGAGACAACCCCAGAATTTATTGTTGCAAGAGGTTTGGAATTGAGAGATAGACTATCGATAACTTTCCTGAAACTGGACGTGGTTGTACTCCATGGAGGGATATCAGATCGCGCACGAAATAACATCTTAATAGACCCAGGCCGCAAACGCAATCTGCTTACACTGATGAAGACTGGGTCAGCTGTTTGATGCACCCTAGCGGACTTGAATTTTGCACGAGTTGGCGACGAAATAAAAGTGAACAGCTCCGACACTGGTCAGTGCCATTTGTTTAGACTACCGGCGCAGGATGTGCTTCTGTCCTTGAAATTTGTGTTGGCGAACTTGCTGACAGTCGAATTCGATCTCGTCTGAATTTGGCCTGTCTTTGATAAACTTACTAATCACTTTCGACTTCAATTCTGTAACAAAACAAAAACTCATCCTAAATGAGCGTTTGCAAGTTTAAGACTGTAGCGATCCTCTTTCAGGATGAGCTTTTAGCCGGTCATCTAGGAAGTATTCGATGGGGGACAAGCAATGATCCAGCGCACAGGACTCGGATCTATGTTCTTTAGGGAGGCGGAACATGGCGGTCTCTCTTTTCGAGAGTGCACAAAGTCGACGGTTCAAAAGGTCTGCCATCTTATCCATTGAGCTTAAACACATTCGTTCATACTACACGCGGTGGACAGCCACGCCTCACTGCAATATCTGTACTATCCATCCTATCCATCCTCAGGAGTGTGCGAATCCATGGCTGGCGTTCTATCACACCATTCCAGATAGCACAGGGGATTGATTACCTTGGGCTTAATTGGTATAAGCACTCCTGTCCTGCAGCATTGTTTTGTTAAAGTCTTGGACACCACATGAATCATCAACACTTTTCATCATATTACCACTGTGTGAAGGCGCTGTATATGGCTTCGGATATATGCGGGATAGAAACAAACCCAGTTTTCATCATATCTCGAAAACTTAGTTGTCAACATTTGAACAAAATCTTGAACTTGATCTACCATAATTCACCGTGCACTTCACTGCCTCTGTCACTCTCAGGGCCTTCGACACTCAGCGTCGTCTCAATGGGCTCCACGAATAGGGCTGTAAATTGTGGAAGAGGAGAGTGGGCGGAACATAGGCTGGGCAATCCTATTATACACACAGGCGCATCCGGCAGGGAGTCTTGAGCGAGAGGAGGAGAGTGTGCTGAGAGCCAATTTTCCATGCAAGCCAGCAGGCCCAGCGTGAGGCTTCAGCTGAGCAGATTTCTCGTCACAGCACCTCTCGGCCCCGAAGAGAATCACTCTTATTAGGGGGGAGGTATCTAAGAAATCCGACATTAAGCCCTCTCAGCAGACAGGCGAAGGTGTGCGAATAATCAGGCTACTGGACAAGACCCTTCCTCATCGGGAACCGGTCTTTCAGGGCAGCCAAAGTGTTTATCCCCCCACCCCCACAACCCACCCGCCAGGGGTAGCTTGAGCTTCCTCGGAACGTGGGACGGCAAAACGAGGGGCAAAGTTGATGCGATGTCTGCCGAGCCCGGCGCCGGCGCCGCGACTTTTGACGATGCCGCGTTTCTTGGACATATATTATTTTGAGCCGTATTCTTTTCTTCATTCCCGGCTCCTCATGCTTCCTCAATCTGCCATCTTTCATATTTGACCTGTGATCTTCGGAACCTGCCGTCGAGAACTTGTGCATCCCTCCAAAGTGAAGCTCTCCAACCTCGCCCGCCCTCTGTCCGGGCTTAGTCGCCGACCCCGTTTCTCACCGCCGACGAGCTTCACGGGCATCGGTGCCAGGACCGCCAGGATGGGCCTACACCACCTTATGATCGGGACATGGACTCCTCCAGGAGCCATCTTCACGGTGCAATTCGACGACGAGAAGCTCGAGTTGAAACTCATCAAGAGGACCGAGATCCCCCAGGACGAGCCGATATCATGGATGACCTTTGACGTGAGCTGTCCCCTCAATTGGTTTCCTCGTGGACGAGACTGACAAGATGTCGCCAAACAGCACCAGAAAAAGAACCTTTATGGGTCGGCCATGAAGAAATGGTCCAGCTTCGCAGTCAAGAGCCCGACGGAGATCGTCCACGAGGCCTCACACCCAATGGGCGGAGACCGTACGTCTTCGTAGCTTCACCTCATCCTCTCTATGAGCTTCTCTCATTGCCTGTCCCCACTGACATGTCACAAACAGCCAAGGCAAATGACGCCTCGACCAACACGCGCGCCATCTTCCTCCTAGCAGCCAAGAAGCCGCCCTACAACGTCTACGCGAACCCCTTCTACAACCACGCCGGCTACGGCAATGTCTTCACCGTCTCACCCACGGGCGCCCTCGCCACAAACTCCCAGAACTACCCCTTCCAGCCCAACACGGGCATCCACGGCTCCGTCTTCGACCCGGACGAGTCGCACCTCTACTCGGCCGACCTGACGGCCAACAAGCTGTGGACGCACCGCAAGGACCCGACCACGGGCGAGCTGACGCTCGTCGGCAGCGTCGACGCCCCCTCCCCCGGCGACCACCCCCGCTGGGTGGCCATGCACCCGACGGGCAACTACCTGTACGCCCTGATGGAGGCGGGCAACCGCCTGTGCGAGTACGTCATCGACCCGGCCACGCGGATGCCCGTCTACACGCACCACTCGTGGCCGCTGATCCCGCCGGGGACGGAGCCCACCAGGGACCCCGAGACGGGCAAGGGCCTGTACCGCTCCGACGTGTGCGCCGTCAGCTTCTCGGGCCGCTACCTGTTCGCCACCAGCCGCGCCAACAAGTTCGACCTGACCGGCTACATCGCCGCCTTCCGCCTGCGCGACTGCGGCAGCGTCGAGGAGCAGATCTGCCTCAACCCCACCCCGACCAGCGGCGGCCACTCCAACGCCGTCGCCCCCTGCGACTGGAGCGACGAGTGGCTCGCCCTCACCGACGACCAGGAGGGCTGGGTCGAGATCTACCGCTGGAAGGACGAGTTCCTCGTGCGCGTCGCCAGGACCCGCATCCAGGAGCCCGGCTTCGGCATGAACGCCATTTGGTATGATTAGAGCCGAGGACGAGGCCGGGCGTTCACGCATGGGATGTTATCTACTTCGAATATAGACACAAGATTCCAACGACGGACCGTGCGTCTCAGCCCCCAGAGCATTAAAGAAAAGTGACAGTAGGCAGATTTACAACCTAGTGGCCTCATCTTTCTTGATCGCCATGGTAAAGATCAGCAGACGGGGCAGACAAATTGAAACAGACAGCATAAATGTCAATTCCGATGCTCCAAAAAAAGACCATCCTAATAGTGATACACGATATCTTTGCTAAAACACCCACAAGTCCGCAGTAATCCATTTTGCCAATGCTGGAAACCACTCTGCGTTCGTTCCTGCGCCACCAATCCCATGCGAAAGGGTATGTAGTCGGTGCTCTGGCCCCCTTGCCTCCCTAAAACCAAACCAGTCGAGTGATCATGTTTCCTATAACGCTCACCCTACGCTCTCTGCATACCGAGGCGAGCTCCAGAGCCAGCTGCCCTACTTGCCGCCCTTTCTCTTCTTCCTGCGGTTGTTCTTCTTCTTGTTACCGCCGCTGCCGCCGTTACCGTTACCGCTGGCCTGGGCCGTCGTGTTCGAAGACTCGGCCTGAGCGGCATCCGTCACCGCTGGACTGTTTGCACCGCTTGCATTCTCATCACCCTCTGTCGATGGGGACGCATGCGAATCAAGGTTCAGGTTGGACCGGCTGGCGCTCTTAGCATTCCGCTGCGACCCGGCCTGCTCCTCCTCGTCTTCGTTGCTGCTGGTCGTCTCCAACACGACCTTGCGGATGCCTCTAGACTCCACAATGTTTTCAGTGATACTACCGCTACGGGCAAAGAGGTTACTCCGGTGCGAGTATGGGCTTGTCTGGTCGGCCGGGGCCAGCTCGCTGCCGGAGCCGGAGCTCTTTGAATGCAGCTCTTGTTGCGGCTGCGGGGGCTGGGCGGTTACTGCGGCATAGCTGTGCTGCGGTGCCGTCTCGATCGTCTGAACTCCCTTGGTCGCTGTGTCATCCGAGTCTGCCTTAGCAGTCGAGTTGTTCTCAATACTTCGGGATAGAGGCGACTGTCCGGTCGCGCCGTACTTCTGTGCCAGGGCTTGTGCGCCGTCCTTGGGTGTGAGTGCTGGCCGGAGCAGGGATGTCGTCTCGTCATTGTCCTCTTCGTCGTTCTCCACACGCGGCTCCTCCCGTATGACCTGCTCAGCCACTGGTGGGCTCGATCTCGGTGCATCGTGAACAACAACGCCGGGCTTGATCTTGACGGTGGTGGACTTGGTAGCCTTGGGGTTGGAGGCTGGGTTGGACGGGCCGAGGTGCTTCAGATGCTGCCTTATGTCATTGTAGCTTGCCCTCACGGGAACATTCTCCATCCTGCCGTCGATTCCGGCCGAGGCGCGTCGCAAGAGGAAGGTGCCTGGCATGGGACTACCACTGCTAGACCGGTCGGGGGCCTCGCCGGTTTCGGACCTCCTCTTCCGGGTCTCGTAGTTGTCTGCCGAGTCCTCCTCGCCGACCTTTGTGTCCTCACTAGATTTGCTGTCGTTTCCATCTGCGCCCGGGTGGCCGTGGGACAGTCGTCGTTGATACCGGGCCTTGGGTGCCGGCGCCATGCGCCGAATGGCCTTGTGAACATCGATGTACACATCGGACTCGTCAATGATCTCCCTGCAGGTCACCAGCGTCAGTCAAATCGACTTTATTCGATCCTTCAGCCCACAATGGGAAAACTCACTCTCCGATCAACTCCTCGATAACATCCTCCAGGGTAACAACGCCGAGGGCACCGTGGTCGTCACCTGGGGCATCGGAGACTAGGACCATGTGTGACTTGCCCTCCTGGAAGAAGTTGATAATGTCCAGGCAGCTCGTCTCGGGACGTGTCTCGGGCAGAGTGGCCAGGGGGAAGTCCCTGACCTTCTTGCAGTCTTCAGGGTCGTAGGTGATGAGGATCTTGACCAAGAGCATTCCTATGAAATTGGTCCGGTTTCCCGCCTCGTGAATGGGAATACGGGAGTAGCCAGCCGACAGGATCATGTCGATCTTCTCCTCGTCCAGGACGGTGTCCTCGGACATGACGAAGACGTCTTCCATTGGGGTCATCACGTCATGAACGGGCTTCTCCTTGAGTTCGAGGACCGCGCCGATGATCGTGATCTCGTCTTCGTTGAGGCGCTGCGCTGCTGGGCCCATGGTGTGGTGGAGAGTGACCAGGGTCTTGAGCCCGCTCTTCTTGTAAACGGTGCCGTGGTCTTCGCCAAGGACCCAGTCGAGGAGCTTCGCTGTGGGCCAGGCAACCGGTGCCATCAGGTACATCATCAGAAGGACAGGCTTGGACATGTAGCCACCGATGGCAAGGCCGTAACGGACACAGATGGACTGAGGGACGACCTCTCCGAAGATGACTGTAAACAAGAGGGAAATGGTCAGAATTTCCTGTTCGTACACTTGCGCCGTGACGTTGGATGATGCCAGGGTAACTCACCAATCAACACGGTAGAACCGACGACAGCAGCCACTCCTCCGCCAAGACACCGGTCCAAAACAACAGGCAGGGTCTGTCGGATGAAAATGTCAGCAAAGGGTTCCTTTCGTGCTTGACCAGGCCATGGCTTCACGCCAGGAGCTGGGAGGTGGGCCGAAAGGGGCGTACCTCATTGACAATGACATTGCTGAGCAGCAGGGTCACGAGGACCCAATGTTTTCCCTTCTCGAGCAGGCGCAGGACGCGGCCGGCGTTCTTCTGCTGGGGCTCTGTGGGATCCTGGGAGATAACCTGGAGGTAGACGCTGTCCTGGCCCATGAGGGCGATGGTCAAGCCGGCGAAGGCACCGCCGAGCAGGACGAGGAAGATGGAGATGGTGAAGAGGACCCAGAACTCGCCGCCCTCCTCCTCGTTGCCGTCGTGCAGCTCGTCCAGGATGCTGATGGGTGCGGCAGAAGCGACGCCGAGGGTGAAGACGGCCCTGGACAGCCCGAGGATGGCTGGGCGGAAGGCCATCAGCGGGTGGGTTCGGGCATTTTGCCTCATGGTTGCAGGCTGTGTGAGCGTCGTCCGATGACGCGCTGTGGTACTTTGGGGTTCGTCAACTGCTTAGGTCCGCCCTGCAATTTGAGAAGCTCGTTAGTATCGCTGGCCGCGCAAATATTATAGTCCTCAAGGCCAGGGAGAAAGTCGCAGTGGCGGTGCCGGTATCCTCAGGCAGGATACACTGGCTTGTGGTGGTGGTGGTGGTGGTTGCAGGATGGAGCTCCAGGCGGGATCGAGGCAAGATGGGATGGGATGCATGGGCTGCTGATAACTCACCCCTCGAATGATGCCTCCAAAAATGGGCAATTGCCAGAGGCTGAGCACGAGAAGCCAATCCACACCAAGCAGATCAGGCGTGCAAGCAAAGGGGAAGGGATGGTGGTGGTCGTGGTGAGGAGAGAGAAGACGAAGCTCGAGAAAATATCTCGCTTGTGCAGGTGGGATCGTGTGCACGGCAAGGTTGCTCGCAGGTAGCGTGATAAGCAGAGCAGTCCCTGGTCCAAAAACTCGCAGCTTGAACCCTACAGGTGCTTGTGTACCGCAGCACCCCGCAAGCCTCCAAGCCTGGGCCGGCGCTGGTGAACTGTCTGTGTGGGGGAGGGAGGCGGTTCGGTGGGTCTCGCAGGCTCGCCTGTGGGTTAGGGACGGTCAGTGCTGCTGCAGCTCTGCTGGTATGTGCCGTCAGTTGCGGCTGGTGGGGAGCTCCACCGCCCGCCCACCTTCCTAACACCTACCGTATCTTGGGCCGAGTTACTGTGCGATGTCACTTTGTCTTGCTCTGCCGCGGAGCTCGAGCTTCTTGGAGCAGAGCCAACTGAGCCATTGACGCGCTACACCCGATGGCCGTTGCAGGGGAGGGCCCCTGCCGACGAACGATGACGCCAATCAGCCGGCAGGCCACGGCGCCTGATAGGCCTTTGATTTATTTAGCGGCTTCAGCGGAATTGACTTTCTCAACTTTCGGTCTGGCTTGGTCAGGCCTCGTGCCTTGTCTCTGTGCCTCGGTCCCCTGTCACTGCCATACACAGTACTGTTGCACACATGCTGTGCTATCTCTTGTGATGTGGATATGCAGGCCACAACATGGTCTGACTGGCAGCAGCCGAGACACACAATATATGGGTCTCTATTTTTCTTCTCCATATGATTTTTACTTTCTTGTTGCGTGCAACGTGTTGTGTGCGATGCCACTGCGTTGTTCGGTGCACTGTTTGCCTGGTACAAACTCGGCCCCGAAATTTGAGGCTCGAGTCGACCAGGCCCAAGACTCGGCGGGATGCTGCTTGCCTGAAATTGGAATTGCTGACCACCACTCGTGCATGCTGGACTGCGTGTATAGATAGAACTCATATTGGGAGCCCCGGCACCATCGTCAGCCATCCTGTTGTGCCACCCACACCGTGCTTTGCCGTGTCTTGGCCTGGGGTCCACCATGTGCTGTACCTACTCGTATTGGTCCACCATCGCGATTCAACCACTCGACTGCAACTGTTCCCAGGATGGGTCCAGAGCTCGTTGTATTAGCCCAGCCAGGTGCGTGGGAGGGGGAAATAGAACATGCATGACCATGCAAAGCAAGGATATCACCAACACTATTGGCGAGGGGATGAAGTAATATTTCAACATCATTCATATGAGTATCATATCCCCGACAACACAGAGCAACGACACCATGGTCCCGTCTCCTCTATTGCCGACTGTTTCGGATCTAGTATAAAAGTTCACGCCTCCTAGAGCCTCACGAGGTTGACATTCAGGATGCCCTCGGCCCGTCCCAGGTCCTCGAGCACCTCCTTGGTGACATCCCCGTCGACCCCGAGGATCATCAACGCCTCATTGCCGCCCTTCCTCTTCTTGACGCCCGCACTGCCGTCCCCAGCCGCCGACGACACCGCCACCTTGTTGTCCAGCGACGCCACCTGCATGAACGTGACGTTGATGCCAAACCGCCCCAGGATCATGCCCACGTTCCCAACCTTGCCCGGCTCGTCGTAGTTGTGCAGCACCAGCAGCGTGCCCTCCGGCGCGAAGCTGCACGTGAACCGGTCCAGCCGGCTGATCTGCACCTCCGCCCCGTTCACGTAGCCCTCGATCACCTGCTCCCCGCCGCCGTCTTCCCCGCCGCCGTTCTGCGACGACCGCAGCGTCACCAGCGACGCGTAGACCATCTCCTCCCGGCCGCCCTCGCGGGCGTGCGTCTCGTTGATGGCGATGCCCTTGTCCTTGGCGATCAGGCTGGCGTTGACGATGTTGACGTCCCGGCCTCCGCTGTCGCTGATGCTGCTGGTCAGGCCCTTGACGAGCGCCGCGTACAGCGGCCGCGTGTTGGACACCCCGGCCAGCTCGCCCTGATAGCGGAGCTCGAACTTGCGCCCGCCAATCATCCCGCCGCGCCGGCCGACGAAGTGCTGCGTGTACAGTCCGCCCATCCGCTCCACCAGCCGCACGTAAGGCTGCAGCTTGCGGTACTCTTCCGGCAGGATCAGCGGCGCGTTGACCGCCGCCGTGGGCAGTCCGCCGCGCAGCACCTCCACCACCTGCGTGCACACGTCCAGCGAGACATTCTCCTGCGCCTCGACCGTCGATGCGCCGAGGTGGGGGGTCGCAACGCACTTGGGGTGCTGAGCGAGCGTCTCCGCCGTTGAGCCGGGCTTCGGGGGCTCGCTCGTGAACACGTCGATGCCGGCCCCGGCGATCCAGCCCTCATCCAGCGCCTTCACAAGCGCCTCCTCGTTGTAGATGCCGCCCCTGGCAACGTTGAGCACCCTCGCCGTCTTCTTCATTAGCTGGAACTCCTTTTCTCCCAGCAGATTTAGAGTGCTGGCGATCAGCGGCGTATGAATTGTGAGGAAGTCAACCTGCGGCAGCATCTCCTCGAGCGAGCCCACAGTCTCGACCCCGTTCTGCCTCGCGATATCCCGACTCAGATATGGATCGAGCCCCACCACCTTCATCCCCAACCCAATGGCCATACGTGCAACCTTCATTCCAACCTTACCTAGCCCGACGATGCCCAGCACCTTGCGCGCAACCTCGACACCGACCAACTTGCTCCGCTCCCACCGCCCAGCCTTGACGACCGCGTCCGCCCTTCCCACGTTGCGGGCCGTGGCCAGGAGCAGTGCGATGGAGTGCTCGGCGGCCGCGACGATGTTACCAGCAGGCGAGTTGACCACAATTATGCCGTGCGCCGTAGCAGCCTCCACATCGATATTATCGACGCCCACGCCGGCCCGTGCTACGACCCGGAGTTTTCCGGCTGCCGCGAGGACCTCCGCCGTGACCTTGGTCTCAGAGCGGACGATGAGCGCCTGGTACGATGGGATCAACGACAAGAGGTCCGCCGGGGCCAGGCCCGGCCGCACGTCGACCTCGAAGTGTGCTTCTTGCAGAAGCGATAGACCGTCGGCCGAGACCTTCTCCGGGACCAGGATACGGGGAACCGCGCCATTGGTATGGCCAGTTGCGGATGGTGCCATGGTGACAGCAGATTTCCGTCGTTGTTGGTAAGACGTGTGTAAGGGACACCGATAGAGGCGTGTTTTGAGTTCAGGTCGGAGCGACACACAGCTTTAGATGGATTTTTTGTATACTGTAGACAGCAGACAGCTTGTAGGCAGATCGATGTATGCCCAATGGCATAAAATAGCAACCAGAGGGGGAAAAGAAGAGGAAAGGAGGGGTGTAAAAGAAAAGAATACTCCGCCTTCGTGAAAAAGACCACGGTAACCTCGACTTTACTTACTGAGCGCCACGTTCAACGGCGTGCACGGATGAGCAATAACATCGTCTAACAGCTCCCCCGAGCTACGAGGGAAGCCGCTGCGTCCAAGTGAGGGGAGCCTATAGGAAGCATTGAGAAGGCGTGAACGTGCATTCCCACCCGCAACTCAATCGGCGCCCGAGACAATCAGGGCACAGCCCCCATGCCCGCGGAAGCAACCTTTGGGGAAGCGGCTGCGGGGGGAACCCCATGCCTCCCTGTCAGATCACTCCCCTAGCTGCCCAGCTCCCTAGTCCGGTTTCCCCACGGGGCACTAGTTGATGCAGCTCATGGGCCTTTTGAAACGCGGCCAAACCTTTCAGGCTGATGTGCTGCTGCTGGCCGTCGTGGGGAGGGCGCGGGGGAGGAGATAAGTTGAAGAGGCTGAGTAAGTGTGCGGGCGGGCGAGTATGAATGCGATAGTTTTGCTGCAAATGTCTCGTCATTGAGGTCTGTCCTCCCAGTCTTGTGACCGAGGACAGAGCCTGTTTATGTACAGGAACGACAGTTAATCGCAAATTCTTCCTCCTTCCAGACGGAGCGAGGTCCTCATGTGGTGGCAGGATGGCGTCATCCTCTACAGATCCCCATTCTCAACGATCTCGACCCAATAGTTGTCTGGGTCGAGCACGAAAGCCACATTCTTCATCCGGCCGTCTGTGAGTCGCTTCTTCCAGTTGACATTGAGACTCTCTAACCGCTCACAGGCCTTAGTGACGCTGTCGACCGTGACGCAAATATGTCCGAAGCCTTGGGGCTGGTCGTTGCCGTTGTGGTAGCTGAACTTCTCGTCCTTCTCGGTCCCGTGGTTCCAAGTAAGCTCCAGCAGACCCTCGCGGTCGGCGGTCTTGCCGTCCTCTGGGAGACCTTGCTCCCCTGGATACCCGAGGAAGTACAAGGTGAACCCGGCCGAGGGGTTGCCTGCCTCGCGTAGGAGAGACATGCCCAGCACTTCCTGGTAGAACTTCAGTGACTTTTCTGCGTCCTTGACGCGGATCATGGTGTGGTTCATTCTGTAGGTTCCAACGTCTGTCTCCTTGACGTTTTCGGTCTCTTCGATGGGCTTGCGTCCAATGATTTCAACCCAATACCCATCGGGATCAAGTGCAAAGGCAATGTGCTTCATGCGACCATCCGTGAGCTTCTTCTGAAATTTGTATCCAGCATCTTCGAGTCGTTGACAGGCTGCTTGAATGTTGTCCTGGTTCATGAATTAGCCACCACCAAAGAAGTCCAGCGGAGTACAAAGGATTGAGCACATACAACACTGATACAGGTGTGGCCGAAGCCACGGTGGGGCTCTGCATTGCCGTTGTTGACCTTGTACTCGGGGTCGCTCTCCGTCCCATAGTTGTGGGTGAGCTCGATGAGTCCCTCTCTGTCGGTGACGTGTTTGCCGTGGGATACCGCGCCGGGGCCATCATACCCCAGGAAATACAGGTCAAACTTTGCCTCGGGGAACTCTGCCTTCTTGATGACCTTCATACCCAGGAACTCATAGAATTTGACTTAAATAGGTTGTCAGTGTGACACATTGTGGGGGCTTATTCGAAGCTGCCGACTCACCAGACTCCTTCGGGTCCTTCACCCGGATCCTAATTCAGTGGTGTTAGTTTCATGTGCCACTGCCTGTTGGCGCCTGCCATGAGACTTACATGGAGTGGTTGAACTTGTAGTTCTTGGTATCGGTAGCTGCTGCCATTGTTGCGAATAACCTCGGTGCTACTTTCGTTTCCAAGAGGGCTTCACAAAGAGGGGTCAGACCGAGTGCCGGATTGCCAGATTGCTGCATTTCTGTCGAGGGTCAAACTTACCTGGCTTTGCGGCTGATCTCGTAAGAAGGGAAGCTTGAAGTCTCAGTCTTTGCAATGCTCGGACGGAGTTCATCTAGAGATATTGATAATTCTGTCGGCGATAGTAGTGACGACTGTGAGCTGCTACAGGAATAAAGTAGCCCCTCAAAAAGCTCGTCCAGGTATCCGTATTGCATAGCTCGAGGCACGCTGCTCGAGTTCCTGGAGCTTCTATCTAATCGCCGAACCCCGCCAATGGCTTAGTGACGTCAATTGAGGGAGGCGGACAGGGGTTGAGATTGTGAACGCTCGGTACATTCCGATCGGTCGGACTCGTTCTTCACAAAACCATATTAAGCTGATGGGTAACTGCATCCAATTCCCATCCTCGGTCTATCTGCTAAGAACTGGGCCACGGCCAACCGAAACGGCGCCGGACAAGATGGTCCGGCTGATCCAACCAGCACAGGCCTGGACGGGATGATCCAGCCGTCATAAGTACATCTTGGATCATGAACACGGTCTATTGCTTCTCTAGCCATGGCCCTGTTCTGGTGCAAAAACACCATCGTCATAGACTACCCGACTCTACGCTTTCTTCTGTAATCGGAAAAGCGAGCGAATTGGCCTAGAATCGGCCCCAAACGCCTGGAACAGAACGAGACCGGGCGCCCGTTTTTTCCCAACATTCACGACGTCATCACGTAGTTGCTGCCGCGGCACAGATAAACGATTCTGGTCAGGTATAATAAGTACCTACCTAGGTAGGTTTCTAGGTAAGTGCAGCGGTAGGTGTGTTCATCTTTGGCATATCAGCTTCTCTTTCTGGTCAACCTCGACATACAGGCTACCTTCCTGCAAGATCGGTCCACGACTATAAGCACTGAAAAAGGACAAGTTCGCATTATCACGCCAGAATGGGATATCCAGAGACTTTCGAGGGCTTCTGTGTTGCAGGACCTAAGACATGGAACCAGTTCGAGAAGCAAGAACTGACGCCCAGTCAGTACCATCCTTATCCCCTTGCGGGCCATCTCCTTTCGTGCTGTCGAACAATCCAGAACACATCACTTGAGTATTTACAAAAGCTGACTAACACGACTAGAACCGTTTGGGGACAATGATATCGACGTGCAGATCGAGGCGTGCGGCGTGTGCGGCTCCGATGTCCACACCATCACGGGCGGTTGGGGTGACTACGAAGGGCCACTCTGCGTTGGTCATGAGGTGGTCGGCAAAGCTGTCAAGGTCGGAAAGGCCGTCAGATCAGGGATCAAAGAGGGAGACCGCGTAGGCGTGGGAGCCCAGGTCTGGTCGTGTCTCAAGTGCCCGCAGTGCAAGACTGCAAATGAGAATTACTGCCCACACCTCGTCGTGAGTTCGCGCATTTGGCTGCCCACGCGCTTGGGTGTCACGAGCACGAGTCCATACTGACATGGTTTCCTCCCAACCCCAGGACACATACAACTCCCAATACCCAGAGGAGGCTGGCGGAGGGCAGGCCCATGGCGGCTACGCCTCGCACATTCGCGCGCATGAATACTACACATTCAAGATCCCAGATGCGCTCCCTCCCGCAGATGCGGCGCCACTCCTCTGTGCTGGTATCACGACCTACTCGCCACTGGTGCGCGCGGGCATTGGGCCAGGCAAGAAGGTAGCCGTGTGCGGGATTGGCGGGCTGGGCCACCTTGGTATCCAGTGGAGCGTGGCCCTCGGCGCAGAGACTTACGCGCTGACGCACTCGGCGAACAAAGTAGACGACATCCGCAAGCTGGGCGCCAAGGAGGCCATCGTGACGACGGAAAAGAACTGGGCCGAGCCGTGGGCGTTCGCGTTCGATTTCATCCTCAACTGCAGCGACATGACCCACACGTTCGACCTGAAGTCCTACCTGTCGACCCTGCGCGTCGGTGGCGAATTCCACATGGTCGGGCTCCCTGATGAACCCCTGCCTGAACTTCTGGCCTTTAATTTCGCCGGCAATGCTGCGAAGCTCACCGGTAGCCACCTTGGAAACCACCAGGAGATGGAGTCGATGTTGCAGCTGGCAGCCGACAAAAACATCCGGCCGTGGGTGGAGAAGATCGATATTTCGGAGGAGGGCTGTAAGGAGGCCGTAGAGCGTGTCAAGGAGAATAAGGTGCATTACCGGTTCTCGCTTGTTGGATTTGACAAGGCGTTTGGTACCAAGAGCTAGAGCCCACCAGCTTCCGCGAGTCTAGAATAGATTGACAGTAACGAGATTCAACATCACAGGTTATTGACCGCACAGCTACTTGCACATAGCAGGCCTCGAGTGAAAGATTGCTCTGCCGAAGTTCAAGTGAGTCATCTTCTTGAAATGCTGAGAATAGACCCATGAATTTCTCTCTTTTTACAAGCCATCAATGCATTGAGTGTGAACATCTATATCCTATACGATATGTTTTCCATCCTGAACGCCGGACACAGAGGTCCACAAGGACGCTCGGTCCCCACTTACAAACCTCGATGCCGCTTGACCTTAGACAGAGAGTTGGGCCGTCTCGGCCTTCCCAAGGTAGTCGGCATAAGGGGCAAGAGCTTGCTGCGCCTTGACGACCAAACGCTCGACAATGACGGCGGAGCGACCGACGTAAAGAGCAGGGTCGAGAACCTCGTCAAGGATGTCATGGACGGGGGCAAAGTAAGCAGTGTTACGAATCCTCTCGATAAGGTCGTTGGGCTTGCCCTCGCCCTTGACGACCTGAGAGGCCTGGTGGCTGAGAACGCGGATCTCCTCGTGGCACTCTTGGCGGGACGCACCCTTGGCGACCATCTTCATGATGATGTTCTCTGTAGCCATGAAGGGGAGCTCCTTCATCAGGTTGGCGCGGACGACAGCAGGGTATACGACGAGGCCATTTGTGACATTATCCATGCTGAGCAGGATGGCGTCGGCCAGAAGGAATGCCTCAGGGATATCAATTCGGCGAATCTGTTACTGTCAGGACATGTTTTCGTTTCACACAGCGAAAACGCCCCAGTGGCCCCGGTCTGTGACCACCTCGGCCTTGTTCTTGTGGTAATTGGGTACAAGCAGCATTTCTGGAGAGATCACTTACAGCAGAGTCATCGAGGGTCCGTTCGAACCATTGTGTTGTGTATGTCTCCACAAAAGGAGTTGTGATGCTGCCGAGCTTGCGACCAAGAGAGCAAATGCGCTCCGACCTCATAGGGTTCCTCTTGTATGCCATGGCCGAGGATCCTGTGGAATCTGGCGTCAGTTTTCGAAAAGCGAAATTCCAAAGGACAGGAGAAGGGAGGATTCTGCCCATAGCGCTGCAGCCAGCCGTATGGCCTAAATCGGGCATCACAAAGCGGTCGTAGAATGAAGTATTCTTACCAATTTGGTCCTTCTCAAAAGGTCTATTCCATTGCATGTTAGTGTACTTCGTTATACGGGGTTCACATGGTATGAGATAACTAGACTGATGTATTATGAAAGGCGAGGAGACATACTCTTCAATTTCCTTGAGGTTGGCAAGGTGGCGGATATCAGTGCAAATGCGCTGAGCAGTTGCACCAACTCCTGCAAGGGCTTGAGCGACGTTCAGGTCGACCTTGCGCGTGTAGGTCTGGGTAGAAACGGAGTAGGTGGAAGGGAAGCCAGCCTTCTCGCAGAGAATCTCATTGAGGCGGTCAATCTTGTCACCATCTCCGTTGAAGATTTCCATGAATGAAGCCTGTGTTCCAGTCGTGCCCATGGCACCTAATACTCACATCAGCTGCTGGTAAGTGAGGGAGTATACTCTGCTTCTTTGGACGTACCTCGAAACTCGAGATCCTCGAGAGCACGGGTGAGATTGCGGAGATCCAGCAACAAGTCCTGGGTCCACTGAGCAGCCCTCTTGCCAACGGTATGGGGCTGGGCGGCCTGGTAATGGGTGTAGGCGAGGGTGGGCATGTCCTTGTACTTCAACGCGAACTGGCTGAGGTTGTGAATGACCTTTGCAAGACGAGGGAGAAGAAGCTTCAGCCCCTTCTGTATGAAGATGAGCTCGGCATTGTCAGTCACGAAACAGCTTCTATTGGTGGCGTTAGTCCTGCTACGGATCCTAAAGTGTTGCATACTAGAACAATCCCAAACATGAAAGACCGGGATTCATAAGAGGCGAAAAGTGATGCTTACGTTGCCCCGAGATGGATGATTCCAGCGGCTGCGGGCGCATCCTGCCCATATGCGTGGACGTGAGCCCTGCTCTGTTGTTCAGCATCGAGTTTCCGCCGGCGTACTTGGGGTGTCACGGAGCAGAGTGAGCAAGGATTTCGTACATGACATCGTGACGGCGACGCTTCTCCTCTTCCTTGGCAACCTCAAAGGCCTCATCACTTATTGTGAGTTTTGCACGCATCTGATCGATGGCCTCGTTGGTGATCTGGTCAATGCCCAGCTCCTTCTCAGCCTCGGCCAGCCAAAGCCAGAGCTGGCGCCAGGTGCTGTGCCGGGAGCGGGCCGAGAAGAGCTGGAGCATCTCCTTGGAGGCATATCGAGAGCCCAATGGGGTCTGGTACGTGTCGAAAGACATGTTGCCGGTTGTAGTCTGGGAATTTGGGGCTTGGAAACGTGACTGTTCGCGAGATGCAATGACCAGTCTGCAGTAGCAAAATTGTCTGCCGCACATCGGCTTCTCTGACAACTTTGATGAGAAGTTCGACTCAAGATGGCGGGGTACAGGGGTCTGTCTTGCGTGGTGGGGCAGCTGCAGCGGGGTTTATCGATAGCGATAAGATTAGATCCGTCGCGGGATCCAAGCCTGTGATAATTGAACGAACGGAGGCCTGGCCGATGCACTCAGGAATCGCAGTTGTTCTGAGGAGCAGCCACAGGACACGCAACGTTCCTCTAGACCAACCGTTGCCTTTATTCTCCTGCTATTCCAGTATCTCAATTTTGTCCATGTAAAGTTTTTACTGACCCACCTGTATCAGTTGAACCATGGTCTCTCTCACTCGGCACATCCATAAGCGAAGCACCCACCAAGTTAATACTGACTGTGCTGGCCAGTCTTCAAGTGTTTTCCGTATTCTCGATTTGGAGCAAGCTAATGGCCCTTGTAAGACGAATATGAAATCCGATACTCGCAAGTTTCAATTGTTGATTTTAGCAAATGGCCTCACGGTCGGCCCACTGTGCCCCGAGCTGGAGCGCTGTCTGTTCTTTCCGCAATGCTGACTTATAGCTGTGATGCGCTGTGAGCAGTGATCTGTTCGTTGGTCTGCGACAACACCACTTGAGTGACAGAGGCTCAAATGTTTGTTGGTGTGCGATTGCCAGCGACTTGAAACCCATTTCATAACTAGGCTGTTCTCCGAGTGAACGTCATGATTTACAACCATGGTCAACCCCCAAATCTCTATATTCATGAAGGTCTTGTGGCATGAACTACACTAGGCCACTTTTCCGTTGGATCTTGGGAAAAAGAAAAACGCAAGGTACCAATGAAGATGCCGAGTCCACACAGGCGAGAACCGAGCACATGGTAAGCTAGACACATGGCGGTTCGAGACTATATTAGTCTGTCATATTTTCCAGTTTCCGTGGTTTCCGGAATGAGATGCTATCCTGCCCACAACTGGGCCACGCAGAGCACCAGTCCTGGGCGACACCAAGAAAGATGAAGCAGGACGAGATGGTGTAATGCAGAAGCGATGTTGGGCAGCTTCGGGGAATTCCCGATGACTGCAGCAGGCCGGGGTGAGTGAGTGACAGCAGGACAAGGACCAGGGCGTGAGCCTGCGGAGATTGCACACGGCCGAGCCATTGGCCAGACCCCTCTCGGCACCGGGACTTGGGCTGTGCCTTCTCCTCATCACCTCTCCATTTCCATTGCAGGGGGCCCTAGCCGCCCTGCCCATGCACGTCTAGGTAGTCTGTGTTCGTCTCGTGAACTGGGTGCTGGGACAGTCTGCCCAATTACCCTACCCTCCTCATCCGCTCAAAAGCTTGTGCCGGCCATGTAGGACTCACCTCCTCTCTGGAGACAATGTCGGCATATCCTTAGCACACCCAGATTTTTCAAGTTCCTCGCCAGCAACACCCACCACAGGCAGCACCAGCGCCGCCCGGATATACGGTCCTGGTCATCTCGCAAAGAGGGGCTCTGACACGCACCGAGCGTGTCCCCAGCTCCGTCCGGCATGGCCCACCGGCCGCACCTACCGCACACCCCCGTTGTGGAGTATGACGAGGTCGCCGTGATGGATACAGGAGACGACGGCGAAGGCGAAGGCGACGGCGACCTGGATATCGACAGTCATGTCGGGCCCGAAGAAGCTGCTGTGGGCAGGACCCCAGGCGGGAGGCACCACTACCGCTCGCTGTCCGACGGCGGCGGCACCCCTCAGAAGTTCACCCCGGCCCAGCTCGCCGAACAAGCCCGGCGTACCTCAAAGGATGACAGCACCATCTCGCTGCCTCTGCGCGACTCCTTTTCCAGCTCAAACTCGCCCTCCGTGCCCCTGGCCCCTCCCGTCACTCCTCACCGGTCAGAGTTCCCCGTGCGCGGCCTCTCCCTACAGATGCCACCCCAAGTCTCGACCCCTCCGTCCCAGCAGCAGCTACAACAACACCACCACCACCACCAACAACAACAACAACAACCTCAGCTGCACCAGAACCAGCACCAGCACCAGCAGTTCAACCCGCCCGGCTCAAAGCCCGCTCCGTTGTCTCCCAAGCTCGACCACTCCCAGATATACTCCTCACCCACCAACATCCTGCCCCGCCGCTCCAGGGGTCTCGACTTCTCCCGCGCTGCCACCAGCCTCCACCATACCACCATCGCAGAGCAGTCGTCGCCCGACTCATCGCCCACGGTCGGCGGTAGGGCCATGAACATACCTAGTAGGAGACCGGGCGATTTCGGCGCACCAGAGCAGACCTCCAATTCACTCTGGTCTATGATGGGCAACCAGGAGCGTTTCCACATCTCTAGTTCCCTGGGGAGCGCCGCAAACATAGTCTCCGACTCCTCCACAAGCTCCGACGAGGACGACATCATGGACGAAGACATGGACGAGCCCTACCTCATGACGCCCCAGGTCATTAAGAGCAACCCACACGCGTCACAAGCCGGCTCTGGTTGGCCAGCAGGGGCGGGGTCGCCAGCTGTCAATAGCCTCTTGTCCTTCCAACAGCGACAACGGCCTCGCAAACAACAAAAGAAGAAAGAGCGCGGCCCTTTCAGCATGGGTTGCCCCCCAACCCCGTCAGCCGCCAACCTCTCCCGCTCCCCTCCCACAAACCCAGTACCCTACGGCAACATGGCCAAAGAAATGAGTTCGTCACACGCCCGCCGTGAGAGCATCAGTTGGGCCGCCAATCAATTGAATATCGCGGGGAGTGACAGTGAGGACAGTCCCAAGACCGGCGTCAATGTGGACGGTGTGCTGGGCCCCGGCGCAGATCCTCAAAATAGGGTCGTCAGGCGCGCCGTAACTCGGCGGAGTAACCTCCTGGTATGCACCCATTTCGTGATTTCTGGGCGACCTGCCACTTCCCTCGGGCTATTGACTGACATGTGAATAGCCAAAGTCCAAGAACTTCGCCCGCATCAAGGCTGCGCTTGCTGAAGAAGGCGCACCTGTCGAGTCCGAGTTCAGACGTGAATCAGAGGTCATCCGTCAGGTGCGAGAGGACATAGACTTTGACCCACCTCGCCAGGCTCAACAGCCCGCCTCTGTCACCGCCACAACGCAGTCAAGCCCCAGCATGCCAATACAAGACTCGCTCGAGGACGCAGTCGACGATGCGATGATGGTGGACTCGAATGCTCTGGGTCTTTCAGGCAGTCTCAAGAACCAAGCGCACAGGAATTCCAAGGGCAAGATGTTCTGGGAGAACTTCTCCGAGACAAGCAGCGTGGGCGGCTCGAGAACGACCCCGCCTCCCCCAGGCCCGCCACGCGGCTCCTCGTCAGGGATGAGCCTCGACGACATGAACATGGACTCGCCTTTTGCCAACTCTGGACAAGGGGGTAGCAACGGCGGCTTCATGTTTCCCATGAATACGACACCTAGCTCAGGGAATGACACCCCCCAGCCCAGCGGCTCTTCCTCCATGCCCACAACCGAGCAGCCGCTACCGCCATCAGTGGCGGACGTCACGCGCCGGCTGACGAAGCGCCGCCGCGACGATGACCTCGACCCGGTCAGCTTCAAGCGCCGCGCCGTGTCACCCGGCATGAGCGTTCAGGGCTCTCCCATTATGCAGAGCCCCATGCAGCACGCACCATGGGGGTCGAGGCCCGGCAGCAACGGAGGCGACCGCGGCGGGCGGAACGACACTCCCAACAGCGAGACTAGCGGGAGCGGAAACGGCAACGGCAACGGTGGCAGCGGCGACAAGGCGCGAGCTAAGGGCCGGATAGGCTTTCAGGGCATGGTGGACACTAATGATGGCATCACGAGGCTAAGTATCGAGTGAGGCAGGAAGAGGGAAAGGGCCGGGCAAGCGGGCAAGCAGGAGACCTTGCCAGGCTGCCGACTTTGAAGATGACTTGACATGATCAGTGGCAAGGGCATGCACGAGAAGAATTTGGAGCCTGAAACTCCACCTTTCCTCTTGTTGGAAAGGGGTCATGAATCTTCACAGCATTCAAGCGGCGTTCGCAGGGAGCAAAAGGGAATCATTCCGGCCTCGGGGCCAACGGAATTGGCCGGGAGCAGCCGAGGCGCGCGAGGCGGGTTCCATTGACAATTTACGGATGTAATTAGCATTATAAGGGGTTGATTATCTAGCACGCCCCCAGGATGGCGTCTCGTCTCTTCATCGCCGCCCCTTGGGAGGCGCATTGTACATTGACCATTGTATTCAAACATCATATTCATAGCAAGATGGCGAGGACGAACCTGCTGGCGTCGCTCAATGTGCGGCTCGTGATGTGCACGCTTCCCAACCCTCCCACGACGCATTGTCTTGTCCCGTCATCTACAAACGCCGGTGTTCCGATACGCACAAGGCGTCAGGGTTGATCGTCTACCTAGGCACGGCTAGGCCGCGAGGCTTGCTCTTCATGACCTTGCCATGAGTTCCGGTCCTTTGGTTCCCGATGTACTCCCGTGCGCGAATAGCATCGCGTGGGGTTGCATACTGGTCTGTCTCCAGCGCGCATAGCCTAGGCCTCAAAAGTCCATCTGGCCAACCGACTGGGCCTCCATCCTGCAGCCATCCCTACCGGTTGGAGCCGCAGAGCAGCCCACTCCCCCGCCCCAGACTAACAGACGTGACCTGCACGATCGATCGCAACCAAATCCTGGCACAGCTCTCACCCCACCATCCCCGCGAGGCTGTCATCCGGCACGTCCAGAGCGCCCAGCTTGTCGTCCAGCCACCGTGCCAGCTCCTCCGCGTGCCGCCGCGTGGCCACGACCCCGGCGGTCCCGGCGCCGAAGACGGTCGAGCTGGTGCTGGTGGCGGACACGCCCGTGGCGGCGCTGCGGATGCTGGCCGTCTCCGGGGGCGAGCCCAGCGGCTGGAACGCGGACGGCGGCTGTGCTGCTGTCGATGATGATGTTGTCGTCGGTGCTGTTGGCGGGGGGCTCGAGGCGGGCGTGTGGCCGTTTGCGCCGCCGCCTGCCGAGGCGTCGTCTGCTACTTGCTGGGGGCGGAGGCTCTGTTGTGACCCTTTCGGTGGGTGGTGTAGTTGGTGTAGTTGTGATGTTTGGCCACCCTGCTGCTGCTGCTGCTGCTGCTGTTGATGTTGTGTCGCCGGCCTGCTCCCCTGCGCGTCGTTGCCTGCTGGCGGGCCCATGCACACGAAGAGCATGCCGCACCTCAGGCGCCGTATGACCAGCACCGTACCGCTCTCGAGCTGGATCGTCACGGCCAGGGGCCCGTCGCTCTTGGTGCTGCTGCTGCCCCGGCTAGCCCTCCTGGCCCTGCTGCCCGGCGGCAGGGCGGCATCTATGGTATCTTGGTCGGCGCCGTTGCTGTGGATTGTATATAGGCTCGCTGCGACGGTGCCGTGGGTGCGCAGGGTGGCGACGGGGATGGGGGGCTGGGAGGCATAGGCTAGAAGCTTGCCGTCGGGGGTGAGCAGCAGGAGGGTGGTTATTTGCGCAGAGAGGTTGAGCTGTAGGAAGGAGGTCAGGCGCTTGGTGAGGAGGAGCGGCGGCGGGCGTAGTTGCGCCATGTCTGGTCGCCGTGGGGCTCAGGTGCGCGTCCGATGGCGTCTCTCGGCGCTGACGTGGGTTGGAAGAAGGAGGGGGCTCGGGATGAGGCGGGTCTTTAGAGCTCGGAGCTGCAGCTCTGGTACTGTGGTGGCTTGCAGGTTGGGACGCCAGGCAATTTCGCCGGTATGTAGAGGAGATGCAATGTCAATGGCAATGGCAATGGCAGTACAGTCTCGAATTTCTCAAGTTCAGTCAGTGGTGGGTCGGGCAGGTGTGAGGAGGATTTGAGATGGTATAGTCGAGAAATGTGCTGGTGCGCGTTGGGTGACAATCATGGGCTGGCTCTTCTAGTCTATGAGACCACACGTCGGATTAAGCTCAAATGCTGCAGGGTGACGGATGCTAGACTAGCGTCTCAGGTAGATGTACCAGCAGTACGTACCTACCCGAGCACATGGGGAACTAATAAGCAAGTGTGGAGACATTGCGTACTACGTACTTCAGTACTTAAAATCTACAACGCTGTACCTGAACCTGCCACTCAACACTTCCAATCCAACACACAAGATCAACTACCCGGTCATGGCATCAGCCTGTGGCTGGAGCAGGCGGCGGCGCCGAGACGGCGGGCACTGCCTGCCTAGGCTGCGGGTTGAGGTTGTTCATGGTCCAGCGGTGGGAGCTCAGCTGGCCCTGGCTCGCCAACAATTCCTCGTCGGCGCGGATCCTCTCGTCGGCATTAGCCTGGCGCCGCCAACCGTCATCCACCAGGTCGCGGTGCAGCTTCCCGTCGGGCGTGTCCCTCTTCCACTGCAGGTACAGGTTCCGCGCCTGCATGTACAGCGCCGACGTGAGGTCCTCGTGGCGGACACACGTCGCGCGGTAGTTGCTCAGAAGAAGGGCCACCGTACTCTTCAGCCCAGCCGAGTATGAAGTCAGTGTGTCCATCTCAGCCTGTGCATCGAACGCCGGTTGTTGATCGTCCTCCGGGTCCGGCACATCCCTTGTCGACATCATCTTGTACACGATCCGCGCCAGTTGGTAGAGCTCCGTGGCCTTGGTGTACGGCCGTCTGTCCTGGTCGCCGCCATCACACTGGTCAGCTCGTCATGGCCCACTAACACTTGCTGTAACTGGCCCGTCCGACTTACCGCATCAATAGTAGACATGTCCTCGTGCAGGTTCGCGCGCAATGTTTCCTGAGTCTCGTCGCCCCGGGTAGCGCTGACCACCTGCCCGATAAAGTTGCTGTTGACGTGGCCCGACACCACACAGCTGCTATAGTTTCCCAGCTTACAGAGCCCGTACGACTCGGTCCCCTTTGGATGCTTGAAGAAGATGTACTCGGGCTGAACGTGCCTGTGCAGGATCGGCAGCCAGTCAGGGTCGGAGAACCAGTCGTGCTCCTCTCGCCGCCCGCTACGCGGCGCGAATGCCGAGTCGTCGCGGTGGCCCTCGTGAAGCCAGCTGAGCGCCTTCATCACGCTGAGCAGCACGTGCCAGCATAGGCCTTCTGGTAGGTAGTGCGTCACCACCTGGCTGTCGGGCGACGCCGTCCTGGGCACTATCTGGTGGTGCCTGAACAGGTTTTGCAGCGTGCCAGCTTCGCAAAAGTCCCATAGGAGCATTCGCTGCGCCGACACCTCCGTCCCTGTCGCTCTCCCGCACACCACGTGGTCTACCACCGTGTCAATGTAGTTGATCAGATTTGCATGGTTCAGCAGGCTGCCGAGCGCCCCCTTGGTGCCGCGGTCGAGCAAGTCTGTGAAGGCCGGGTCCACCGTACTGGCGTCCCACTTGGTGCCGAGGAACTGTTCATTATCGGCCTCTCGCTTGACGACGTAGACGTTGTCGTCGATCTTCTTCATAACCCTGTAGCCATGCCTTTGCTGTGTGAGGGGTGCCATGCTGCTTGTTCGCGTGGTAACGTTCCGACGCGCTGTTCGGTGTCAGCGTGATGGCACAGATGTCAATCGTCACTTCGAAGGACCATCAAAGGATTTGGCAGAAACCATGTTCTGTTGTCTGCGAGGACTCGTCAGGTCAAGGCTGGTCTCCTCATTGTTCCCGCATGGAATGCTCCTATGCCTCATCTCCCGGTTCCGTCTCTTTGTTCCGCCAACTACAACCAAATTCCGCCCACGTCGTCCCAGGCTCGGCCAGTAAACACCATCGATCCGGATCCGGACTCCGTGTTCAGCTCGCCATCTTTTTCACCCGCAAGGCCTGACGCTGGCAACAGCTTCCTTCCAGTGTCAATCAAACGGCCACCACGATTCTGCCGCAAGGAGAGACGCTGGATCCGGCGACACAACAGAGCCGTCTCGGGGTTGCATCCGTACGATCTCCCAGATCATGCGTCTTCGACCTTGTTGTAATTAATCGCAGCCTTCGAAGGCCTGGGCAGCATGGCGCCGAGAGCAACACGCCGGCACAACTCGTCGCCACCCCACCCGTCGGCGGTTAAAGGCATGAGAACGATTTGCATCAAAAAGATCGAGAGGACTGCCCAGACGTGATCAATTTAAATCCGCGTCAACCGTTCTCATATCAGACCAGTACAGACCGAGCCCCGTAGAAGGGCCAGGGCCGCAGGCAGTGTCATGAGAGTTGGCCGCCGCGATTTGAGTTACCCTTCGGCCGCAGGCCAATAGCATTTGTGGACAATGCCACAGCCCTGACGAATGACGCACGGTTTGTCCAGAGGGATCATTCGAGGACCCGAGAAACGCATGCAAGATATGCGCGAGATACGCATGCGGGTGCGACCTTGCTATAGGTCCCAATGCACGTAGTGCAGCTGCATGCATGTGCGTCTTTGCGTCTTTGTCCTCTTGTGTATACTACTTGCGCAGGTATGACATACACCGACCGGACCAAGCTTTATCCACTGCTGCGTTGTTGCTGCACTGCACGGTGTCATCCTTCAGCACATACCCAGTTTTCTCTTGCTGTTTCCACAATGGCCAAGGCAAAACCAGCTCAAGGTGTTACCCAAACGAGCGATGCGTGCGCGTTGCGAAACTACCACGAAGTTTCGAGAACCGTTCCGCCGCCCTCGTTTGGTTTGAATCATGTTGCGCAGCGGGCGAACGAGCGCCTGAACGAACCTGATCTACTGGTTCGCTGGCCGCCGGGGCAAATCACACACGCCAAACATCGGCTCGGCCTGCTGCAGCGAGAGCGAGCTGTGGGGCGGAAGCCGTTTCTCGCTCTCGCTCTCGATAACATGGGGCTAAAACAAGCTCGCTCTCTCTCTTTGGGGTGTTTCTGTCTGATGTTGGGAACTTGACAGGGGCGCCACCCCGCGGATCGTCCACCAATTGCTTGTACCTTGCGAGAGACCGGTCTTCTGCCCCCTTCCTCGACATCATCTTTCATCTTATCTGATCTGTCACGTGCATGAGGCTCAATTGCTTTTCTTGTGTCTTGATTCTTTTTTTATTCTTGCCAACTGCCGTGTGGCTATCTCCGGTGGGCTGGGTCATTGCTGCACACTACCTGTACTCGACTCGGCTCGATCCGAGACACTGTGGGCTCTCATATGTGCATGTTGTAGAACGCATGATACTGCATTCTTCTCTGATCTCGGTCGGCGTATTCTCTCACAGCTTGTCTCATCGACTCTAGTAAGTGAGCTTTTATCATAACGCAGTATTGTTCTATTGCGCTGCAGCAAACCGACGCACTAGCTTCGCCTCATAATCAATCAACGTCTGACCGGCCCGCGGGATAATTCCCATGTGTCTGTACTGGCGTCCTGTGATAGTAATAAACCATCTAGATACTTCGGAGAATTTCCCAAGCATCGGCGGTCCGCGCCCTACCCGTCACCCACTAATTGTACCACGGCATCAGCCTCAGCCGCTGTGATTATGCCTTACCCGTAGCCCCAGTCCAGACTCGATCTCGCCCGTGTCGCGGCCCTTTAATTCCCGAACGATATCAACCTCCGTCTCCGGGAAGGTGACCATCGCGGCGCCAGGGCCCCAGGGCCCAGGGCCCGAAAGTCAAAAAGGAATACAGCCGCGTTGGCCCACGTAACCCTGCCTACCAGCCCCTCCAGCCCTTCCCGCCCGCCACCACCTCGTCCGGTCTCCCATCATCCCGTGTAGATCCTTGACACCCCTCACGTTTCAGCGCAGAGCCGCCTACCTCATCCTCGCCCCCTAAACACCGCCCCATTGGCGGCGAAGTCTGGTCCCATCTTGTTCGCGCCTTGTCGCTCTCAGTACCAACCCATGTCTGCTGTCTTGGGTGTTCGCCAATCATCCTGCGCATGGTCCCTCCCTCCCAGGTGACTTGTGGCAAGGAGGGAACGGATGGGAAGGGGATGAGGCTGAAAGCCGTTCAGACGATACCACCCACCGCTCGACGGGCGGCACCTGCGGACAGCGAACCCTCCCCAATACGGGCAAACTATGTACATGTCTCCCACAAAGGTGCTAGTTTGTTTAGAAGAGGTGGGGGGTGGTCTGTTCCTAGGCACCTGCCCCGAAAGAGTTACTATTGTAGTTTTTGGCTGAACATTGTCCGCCCATTCTTCATCCTCCCAACTCGCATCGGCTGTCAAAACTGGTGATTTTCTGGTTGCCCGCAGCGATCCCGTCCCATCTCAACAAGCCCGTTCTTCAGTAGTCACCGAGCACAAGCTATTCTCGCTCTCGCTCGGTGCGCCTCACCTGGAGGCTATTCCGGAGTCCGTAAACGTGTTGGCAGCGGCCGCTTTGTTAGACTACAGGAGAAACCCCATATTCTGAGAAGGTACTTGTGCTGCCTCGGAAGTCTTCAAACATCAGGCCGCACACTTTGGGCTTAGACACTGGTACTTGGTAGATAATGACGACGATCACTGGCAACTTTCTGAAGAGCTTTTTTTTTTGACGATTTTGTGGCATTTTATAATCTCATCTCCGTAGTAGTAACTATCTACTTTCCTATTATAGTACACTAATTTCTTTCCTCGTGGGGAGAAATTAGAATTCGATCTCTGTTCGCTCTGACGCCCGGGCCGTAAACCGTGAACCAGCAAGCAAGGAAAAAGGAAAATCGATCGGTCTTCGTCTCATGCCAGTTCCCAGGTGCGCACCGCGCCTAAACTGCCCGAGACTGGCAATGATGGTCTCCTTCCGTCTTCACCACTAACTAACATGACACAAGCGCCACACACCGTCCCTCGCGGCGAGTGGAGGCAGTGTCCGCAAAGAGATTGGTAAACGAGTGTGTGGGATTTTCTTTGTCTGTGTTTCTGTCTGCGCCTGCTCCGCTCTCTGCTCTGACCTGGAAACGGAAAGAGCGGTTAAAACATCATCCCGTTTGATTGCTTGGAAAAGCAGAGAAATGCCAAAGCCGTGTGATGCGCTCGTACAGGTTTCTGGTGAAAACGAGGGACTGGTTTGTTCCCCGCTTGATCCGCCATGACGCCATTCGGGAGCGCGCCCTCCCACTTCTCATTGCCATGGAAGGACGCGCCCAGCGGTCTCGGGCGATGGATCTCAGTTTGACGGATGTCGGGGCTTGACGCTTGGAGTAAAGTCGGCTCTTCGATCTTTGGGCTGCAATGCTTCGGATAGCTTCGCTCGACTCGACACTGGCGGGAATGTGCAATTAGGCGAAAGCACCAACGATAGACATGCCGGCAGCTGAGTACCATGTTAGTTGTTGTCTTGAAATGGTTCGACATCTCAAGCACATACCTCCCAAAAGGACGTAACAGAAGGCGGTGATCTTGTCCTTCTTAGTGAGTGTGTGTTGGGCCTCCTCGGAAAGGAAGTCCTCAGCCAAAAGGTCAACAGTGGCTGCGTAAAGCAAAAGACCGGAAGAACTGTGGGGAACTGTCAGACATCTCCGTTCGTTGCAATCGAGTACAAGGAGGGGGGGATGCTTACATGGAGTTGAAGATACCAACTATGATCAAACCGAAGGCGCTGTTGGGGTCGTAGCTGTTGCGAGTGATGAGACCAATGGCCTGTCCGATGGGGGCGGTGGTGCCGAAAGCAAAGACCAGGACCCAAGGACGAATGCTACCCTTGGCGTAGGGAACAGCAGCGATACGGGTACCCAGACCAAGACCCTCGAACATCTGGTGGAACAGGATAGCAACCAGCAGGATGACGAAGCCCTCGATGGTGATAGAAACGGTCATGCCGACGAAGACAGAGTGGAACAGGATACCACCCTCAAGCAGGGTGATGTTCATGGACATCTTCTTGTACGTCATCTCATCAACGGGCAGGCCAGTCTCGACGTCAATGTACGGCGAGTCGATGAGGCCAACCGCGGGCTTCGGGGTCTCAGAGACGTTGTAAGACGGCTGGACGGAGACCTGAGGCTGGGAGGCCTTGAGGATGTTGACCATCTCCATCCGCTGGCGGACGTACTGCTCGTAGAAGACGACAAACCATGGGGGCATCTCGGATCGCGCGGCCAACTCCTGGGCGTCGTCTCCGAAGGGGTTGGGCTGCAGGCGCTCGAACCTCTCCTGGTCGGCATAGACTTGCTGCTGGACCTTCTTCTCGAAGGACACGTCGGTCTCGTAGCTCTGGTGGTTGTATCGGGGAGGGCGCTCGGGCTGCATGTTCGGCGGGGGCGGCGCACTGGTACCAAAGTTTCCACCATGAGAGTGGGCCTGTCCACCCATCTTGTGGTTGAGGGTCATCTCAATAACGAAGAGAGCAAACAGCGCAGCCATCATGATGACACCAGTGATTGGAGGGTAGATGTCCGTGAAGAAGTCTGGAAGGCAAGGATCCATCAGGCTGGCGAACGCCGTTGGCAGCAGCTATAGGGGCGGTCAGCGGACGTCTTGACGGATCACTTAGATACCGATGACAGCTACTACGTACGTGAACGAATGCTGTTGCAATCAAAACTCCCGTTCCAAAATGCTTGCATGCAAAAAACACCTTGGCCGGAATCTTCAACCACTTGACCTTCTTCGCCACGACGGGGAAACCCGCTCCTGCACGCCCGCGTCAGTATACCGTATTCTCCACTTCCCAGGGGGATCTCATAAAGTCGTACCAAGGCATGAGAAGAACATGACCAAGACTGTTCCCACCATGTTAGCCCGTCGAAATTCATTCCAAGTTGGTTTCCATTTCAGACATACAGAGGCCGATGACGTGCAATGGCAGGTCATACTCTCCAACCTCCTCGCCACTGCCGCAAGCGGGCTTCATGTTTGCCATTTCCTCAGCCATTTTCGATGTAGTTGGTCACCTGGACAGCTGATACACCAGGATCAGAATTGAAATTTAGGAAAGAAAAGCCGTCCGGCGACTGAGAAGGAAATAAGGGTGAAGTGAGGAAAACAGACGAGAGGGATTCAATCCCGACGTCGAAAGAAATAGATATAAAAGAAAAAAAAGAAAGGACCGAAAGATCACGAACTTCTCAACATCAGAACAGACGATAACAAGTCCGCAGTGAAGAAGAGTATCATCGACCTTGGCACAATCAATCAGCCGGGTGTCTGAGTGTTTTAATACTCTTGTAACCCATGCGTTGCGTGTCCGGCAATATGGACGACTTGGTATGGTAAGAGGAGCCGATGATTGAAGGCGACGATCCTGCAGGTCAAGGCTCAACTTGCCATGGGAGATGAGAATAGAAACAAGAACTATGGTTCAATGTTGAGATGCCACGGCCATCTTGAAGCACTTGGTCCCAGATAAGCATGGCGATGAAGCTGTAAGTGCAATGCTCAGTGTTGAGCCCCAGAGTGTTTCCAGCGATATTCCCGGTTGTGGTCAGGGGTGGTTCTCAGGGTGGTACACCTTGGTACATGTTTCGACGCACGGGCTGGATAGTAGCCGCAGGTACTGCGGGGAGGTCACGCAGAGGTACTCGTGGGGTGTGGGCCGAGCGGCCGGAGACGGGTAGGTTTTACCTCAGTCCAGCATCCTTGATCGCCATCGGGCTGGCTGGCTGCTGGGCTGGCTCAGGGCCAGGGCTCATTCAGCCATGACTGAGGTTGAGAGAGGCAGAGAGGGCGGCGGCGGCGGCGGCCAAATGTGGACCATAAAGGGCAAGAATATTGGGTCGGCTCCATGCTGGGACGATGATCGACGGCCCGCCAAGGTGTTGAAGCATGTGCAAGTCGACAGTGGTGCAGCCGTGACGCCGGGGTGGGACCCGGGCATTTTCTGCCCCAGCGGAAAATAGGCACAGCGGCTCCATGCATGCTTTAGCTCCCGCGCCCGTAGCGTCAAACCACGGCCCATGTTCCCGCCGGCGTATTTCAAATTGCCATTGAAACAAGCACATGTCCATAACCGGCATTGAGAGCTGTCATTTTTCGATATTGCTGCGAGGGTTCCACAGTTTTGTGTACAGCCTGCTGTGAGAGATTCCTCCAGGCATGGAAATGCTCAGCAGGACCTCGTCGTGCTCGAAGGTTTCGCGCCCGGCTGGGACCGTGTGGCTGACTGGGTGACTGACTGAGTACCCAAGGCTGACCAAGACGTCTCCTGAGCAGCTAGGGTTTGGGTCCAAGGCTCTAAGAGTCACGACGAACCACCTTGGCCGGGCCAAGTGGCACGGCGTTACCCAAGACCTCTTGAGGGTCCACGAGACAGGCCAAGTATAACTGGTCTCCGTGTCCAACGTCTCTGCCGACTCTAGGCACACAAGGTCAATTAGAACCCCATGACGGCAGGGAGTATAATTGCCTGCACCGGGGATGGTGCATGACGTCCGTTGGGGGCAGCCCGTGGAGACGGGCATGCTGAGGATGGTCCCGTGACATGGTGTGGCGAGCAGTCTGTCAAGGCAATACAGATCGCAGGCGATAGACTTCAGGTGCAAGCCGCAGGCGGTATGCTGCGAGGCGATGATCTGGTTTCGGCCGGGCAGGCCGGAGCGCGGTGAGGGCCGTCCATGCTACAGTAGGAGCAGCAGCAGCAGCAGCAGCAGTAGCGGAGGCGAGTGAGGAGCATAGTTGCGGGCCAGTCGCCGGTGAGAACCACAGAAATTAGCTAAGAGGCAGGACGAAGAGAGGTTGCCAAGAGTGTGAGAAGGGGAAAGAACACGACAGGTAAAACAGAAGTTGTTGCTGGGCACCACTTGGCAGACTTGGCACGACGATCTGGGAGCGCAGCCTTCTTAAAGCAAGTCGGGGCGCGGCCTGTGAGGATGCACCGATTCGTAACAACCTAGCCGTCGCGGCACCAGACAGCGAGGGCAGCAGCGCCTTGGGGGTGGGGCTGATCGCCAGCCTCGAGTCTCAGGTGCTGAGTGTCGAGTGTGTCGAGTGTGCGAGAGTCGAGTGCACGCTTGGTTGTGTTCAGGGTCAGGCTGACGAAGCTGCAACACAATCCCTTGGCGGCGACAAGCGTCTGACAAACCCCAGACTTTGCATGCAGGGGACAACTGACGACGGGCCGACCTGCTGGCTGCACCTGCCTGCGTGCGCTCTCGATTCAAGCTCAAGTCCAGCCCGGCCAGACCTTCCAGTCCAGCCCCGTTTCAACCCCAAATCCCAGGCGAGGCCTGCAGACGAGCTTGTTGCCAGCGAGGTGGGGCATTCGTTCCAAGCTTCCTCTTTACGTCAGCAGAAACCTCGGCTCCTCCTTCCCAGGAAACCTCATCAACCTCGCCGCACCCACCCGCAGCTGCCAGCCAGCATGGAGTGCCTCAGCCCCATCCCCGTTGCATATCAACATCGGATTTTCACACACAAGTACCTCTGTACAGTACCGCAGTACATAGTGTGTGCACCATCTTCTCCTCTCATGTCACCGGCCTTGGATCAACAGAGGCACTGGGGACGGGCAGCAGCTGTCATATGCCAGATATATCACCAAGCCATCACACGCATTTGCTGGGTCACTGGGCGGGTAGACCCCACTGACGGTCATCTATATCATGTCCTTGGTGGTCGCCATCTCTTGGCTGCGTCTGTCTTCTCGCTGTCTGCTTCTCGCTCTCAGGACCAGATGCTGCCAAGGTCGTTCGGTCTCTTCACATCCACAATGGCTGTGGGTACCTTGGGTCATCATGATCATTGCAACCAACAGCATCATCATTACAATCTGGCCTCATTTTGGTGACGGTCAGCCCTGTGCCAGATCTGTCCTCCTCTTGGCAGTCTGAGTTGGCCAACTTGCATCCTCAGTGGCTCCAGCAGCCCGTCTCCATCCACCATGACTTGGCTGTCTGGCTAAGCTTCGGTGCCCAGGTCTGCCCAGGTCCGCCCAGGTGCTAGAACATCCCAAGGCGGTGCTCCTGGGCCCAGCCAAGCTTCAGCAACCCCATCTTCATGTCCATCATGAAAATCTTCTTTCGTTTTTACCTGCCATGGCGCAGGCAGCCCAGATGAATAGCCCGTCATCTCTCCCAAGCTCACCGCAAAGGACCACGGTGGAGGTGACTATCAAGTCTCACGCAGCTCTACAAGGCAGACGGTGCTTCTCTGCACTAGATGCAGCAGACTCCAGAAATCCATCTAAACTATGCCGTCTTGCCGTCTATCACTTCTCAGGTGCGGTCCAGGCCAGCCCAGGCCGGCCAAGTCGGTATGTGTCAGTCCTGGGTCTCGGCAAAAGCTTCCATGCTGCAGCTTGGGACGCCTCGCTCCCCGGCTCCAGCTACCCGGGCCGCACCACCGAATCGGGGTCGGTTCCAAGATATGCTTGGCCTGGAGCGCAGATCTTCAACAACACGTCTCTGCGCGCCCATGTCCTGCTTTGCGCCCTGTCCAGAGTATTGCGGTCGCTATCATCCCCAGCCCCTTGACGTTGCTATCTGCCGCTGCCCCTTTGCCCCTTCCTGTTAGAGGAGCCAGCACCATGTGTGTTCCACATGCCGAGCTTTGACGCCACCAGCCTCCGTGGTCTGCCCGCCCTCACTGCCTCCAGCGCCTTTTTCCGCTGCTATGGGCTCCTGTACACTATGCGCTGAGCGAGACCGAGCGGTATGAGGGGGGCTAAGTGGCCTCGAATTGTCGCTCCTCACCCATTCTGCTGCACATTTCCGGTTTCTCTCAACGGATTTCTTTATACACCGATGCAGGGGTGACAAGCTTTTTTTTCTTCATTCACGAGTATTCGAGAATCAATATATTGCTTGACCTCGCTGGATCCCGTTGCTTGCATCGTTGCTTCTCAGAATACTACTAGACCTTTCCCCGTTTCAAGCCCACTCGAAACATTCCCCATCGACTCTCAGAATCGCTCAGAGTTGCCGTTGCGTGGCTGTCTACTCCCACCATGTCCACCTCCGACAGACCAGGAAGCCAGCCTCAGGGCGAGGAGTCGAGAGGTGCCGCGGGCTCTGCAGGTCCTGCTCAAGGTATGTGTGATTTATTATTCGCTGGCTGTCTGCCCAGTTGTAAATTCCCTTTCGCGCGCAACAATTCCCCGATTCTTGGGTTCCGCTTTACGATCCCCAAGTCTCATCGTCGTCCCGGACTCGGCTCTGTTTCGAACACCCACCTTTTGACCAATCCGGGGCCCCATTATTCTCAAGGTCATCTCAGTATTCCTCATAGTGCTCTTGACTAACTCTTGACCTTCTTGGTACGCTGGGGGTAAAGATGGCCATGATACTGGGGTACAAGCAGTGTCCAGTCCACAGACCCCCGTTGCCTCTGGAGCTTCCAATGGGAAGAGGTCCATGCTGGACGTTGGTGACGAGAAGACCCCATTCACCTCCGAGAAGACTGTCGTCACCCATGAAAAGGATGTCAGTGGTGATCGTGCCCCCGCGGCAACCTCGGCCACTGAGGTTCCACACTTTGATGGCCCGGCCTCGTCGTCCAACAGGACCGGGTCAACCGCCTTCGACCCTGCCGACCCTTTGAACTATGCTCGCATGCGGAAAGATGATGTCTCCAAAGCCCAGATGAAGAAGGAGCATCCCACAGGGAACAAGCGGAAGCTTAGGAAGTACTACACACGGCAGAATGAGCTCATCGACCAATTTCTCGGCGCTGGTGACGAGGAACGCGCCGGTATCGCCGAGGATATCAAGATGGGGCCCAAGATCCGCTTCGCCGTCAACGCTTCTTTCGGTGTCAACTTTTGTCTCTTTGTTATCCAGCTGTATGCGGCTGTCTCGACGGGGTCACTATCGGTATGCCACACCATACATGGCCGTGTCTCCATCAGCAGACATCATCAACTGACAAGCTCTGGTCTATCATAGCTGTTTGCTACCGCAGCAGATGCCTTCGTAAGTACATGGCCTACTCCCCTGACCTCGACGACATTTCTTCTGACCAAGCTACCGCCCAGATGGACCTGGTGTCTTCATTCGTAATGTGGACCACGTCGAGGATGGCTGCCCGTCCAAGTATTTACAAGTACCCTGTGGTAAGACAGACCGCTCCGCCAAGAGGTGCCTGTCTCTTTTATGCTCACAAAATCCACAGGGCCGGACCAGAATCGAGACAATAGGCATCATCTTGTTCTGCGCCTTGATGACTACTGTCGCCATCCAGCTGATGGTCGAGTCGGGGAGATCTCTTGGAGAAGGGGAGCAAGAGTCCAAGCAACTGCAGATCGTACCTCTAGTCTGCGTGGCTTGTGCAAGTAAGAAGCATCCTATCCAGACCCCGAACTATGACAGGATGTATGCGGGGAATACTAATCAGTCGCGCAGTTGGCGCCAAGTCGTCTTTGATGGTCTACTGCTTCTTCTTGCGAAAGTACCCCTCGGTCCACGTCTTTTTCATCGACCACCGCAACGACATCGTTGTCAACATTTTCGGCCTGGTCATGTCAATCGTCGGTGACCGATTCGTGTGGTATCTTGATCCCATCGGTGCCATCTGCATTGCGTTGTTGATCTTGTTCTCGTGGGTGTCCAATGCCTTCGAGCAGGTGTGGCTCTTGGTCGGCAAGGGAGCTCCCAAGGAATTCATCTCCAAACTCGTTTACATGACCATTACTCATGACGAAAGGATTCTCAAGGTGGATACTGTGAGTTTATGAGCCCGACGAGTCAGGGTCGTGTCCATGTGGCTGACGTCCTCCCTACAGTGCCGTGCCTACCACGCTGGCCAGAAATATTACGTCGAGGTCGATGTCGTCATGGACGAGAAGACACCACTCAAGGTTTCCCATGATGTCAACCAGGATCTCCAACGCAAGTTGGAAGGACTGCAAGACGTCGAGCGTGCGTTTGTCCACGTCGACTACGAGCATGAACATGACATCGACCAGGAGCATAAGCCGCTCTACGAACCGAGAAAGCCACGGCGCACCCTGAAGGAGGTGCTTCTCTCATTCAGGAACAAGACAAAGAAGGAAGATGCCGAAGCCCCCAGCGGTGGCGTCTTGGGTGGCAGCACATCATGACAATGATGAAAGGTTAGGAGGCGAGGGCTGGAGTATCAAGGGCCATGCATTGCGATAACGCCCTGCTGAAATGCGGGCGTGATGCAGTATCAACGTGGAAAGTTTGGTTACTGGGGAGCATTTGATTTTGTGTGATACCAACGCTCGCTGCATGTGAAGGAAGGACAACCAAAAAAGAAGGAACACATAGACGGGCAGCCATATTGTATGTTGATGGAGACATTAGTGCTTGTGTGCTCTCACACTTGATAATTATATTACGATCTTTCTTTCTACATGATACTGTTGCTCCACGAGACGCTCGTACCTGGCTCGTCGAACATGTGATCCAGATTGGATTGTTAAAGCCCCGGGATGTCTCATTTCCAATGAAACGTCTCGAATCTCTGCGGTAAAGCCCTGGTATGGGAATTTTCTTTTTGCCGAAAGGGGAGGTGGAATGTCCAGCTATGGAGGGTATAGTTCGTGAGATATATCTGTCCTGGCAAGTTTCATTTCAATGTGATGACTACCTAGGCCATATTGGAGATTACGGCGCGGCTGCTTTTGATGTTGACAACAAGGAGCCTGGGGCAACATCAAAAAATGATTCCAATATGCTATATTCTGCAACCTTCCTCGAAAAAGAGACGCGTGTAGATGAAATTCCCCACAAATTGCACGTGCTCATTGGTACTGTCGTTCTCAGTGTGTTCTATGCTGTGCCGGCTGTCAGACCCATGCAAAATCAAACCGTGGCAGTAAGTACGCCCAAATAAGACAGGTCTTTCAGACTACACTGGAGGCAGTTGAGCATCCTGCAAATCTCAATGATACAGTCGGCATATAAACACATATAGGGAGATTCAGTCTTGAACTTAGGGGTGCTTTTGCGCGATCACACTTCGTTCATGTGCGGCTTGAGTAGTCCACATAATGTCGAAAGCCTTTTGGAAGAACTGGCGATGGTCTCGAATGTGCTGTTATCACTGCCTAATAGGTAATTTGACGTTGGTGCTTATGTTCCTGATATCTACATTGATACTACAGTTATCCCAGACTCATCTAGATGCAAGGCAACAACATGCCAGCAGAACAACTTCCTGCATCGGTGTCTTATGGGGGTCAAACCGTAAGTAGTCTTGCATATAATGAGACAGACATGTTTGAATTTGGTGAGTGGTCCACGGTTGGTAGACCAATGATAACCTTATCAATAACTCTTGTACTGTTGCCTAGTTGGAACAGGACGACGTAGATTTGATTTCGAGATTCATTCTATTCAGACATCAGGACTTCAAAAGGGATGCCTTTCCAATCATCTTCGTCACACTTGTGTGTCTGGCCTTGAAAAGCCATTCACGGACTGGGAGCCAACGCATTACCTCCCCTCAGACTCATATGTGCCTTGAGCTCACGCTGAGATGTAGTCTCATTGAGGCCGAGAAGCATCTGTGTCACTTTCACTTAGCCTCTGGAACTGTATCATGTGTTCAAATCTCGCAAGTGGAATGCTGTAGCAGCATGATCATGAGAAGAGTGAAATTCCTTTTGGCGCTACGGGGAGCTAACGCGGCTCCGGATTTGGACAGTAATTCAGGAGACGGGCTATCCAATTCGCAGATCTATTCAGTTGCCCGAGGCAGTCGAGAAATGGTATGGCCGTTTGGATGAATTAAGTCTTCATTCCGTATCAGAGTAATCGGATCATTCCTAACAATTGTCAGAATTGGCGGTATGCCTTTGAAGCTTTGCGCGCTGTCGTAGTGTATCTATCATCTACTGTCTTGCACAACTTGGATCATGGCGAAAAATCGTCAATTCTTGAGTATACTGCCTTTGTGGGAATAGGGGCAAGCACATAGACTTCACTTATAGGGTCACGTGACCGTACGTAGGCATATAGGGGAGGCGAAGCCTTCTGCCTTACAGGCAAGACTTCTTCCTCCCGACACACACCAATCAACCAATCAAACCACTCCTTACGTATACGTGAGACCCGTACCAACAGCCTTGCTAGATTAAAGGCAATTGAATCAGTATGTCAAAAGCAGTATAGCTAGAAATATGGATCCACTTACCTTCCTAACACGCTTCGCCGAGTCAAGCTGACTCAGACGGCGTAGTCCTTTTTTCGCGCGGCGGCCAGGCAAGTCCAACATCCCGCCCATGGTTGATTGTGAACACAATAGACATGCTAGTTGGCCACAGAGCAAGTAAAGCCCAGGTCGAGTTATACGTGCAATTCATAAAACTGGCTGCGTCCCTTTGGAATCCCGAGTTGCCACAGAGCAAGACTAGTGCCAATTGGAAGCAATTATATATCTCGCTCCAGGCGAGCACTGCCTTTTCTTAGCAAACACATCCAGTAGGATCTGTCACAGTCTGCCTTGCAGCCCCATTACTCCTATAAGATGGCGTTCAGCAACATGTTCAGGTCGGGGCGACTCATCTATAGGGCCATCGAGGACAACGACGAGGACCTAGAATTCTTGCACTCGATCGCGCTCGACGCAGAGGGCTTTGCCAACTCCAACACCCTGGCGCTGGCGCCACCAAACAAGGAAGCCACCAAGAAATGGAAACAACACCTCGGCTCATGCATCCTCGCCGTCATCATATGCCTGCCAGCCAATCAAACCAAGGATGAGACGTCGGCAGCAGCGCAGCCCACCAAGCCAGACGGGCTCACCCCGATCGGGCAGATCAGCCTGTGCGGGTCGTCAGACATGAGAACGGCGCACCACCGCAACGCACACATCGGTATCGACATCCTGCCTGCCCATCAGCGCCGGGGCTACGGTGGCGAGGCGATCGAATGGGTGGTCGAGTGGGGGTTCCAGGCCTACGGCCTGCACCGGATCAGCATCGAGAGCTTCTCGCACAACGCAGGAGCCGGGCGGCTATACGAGAGGCTTGGGTTCGTGCCGGAGCAGCGCAAGCGCGAGGCGGTCTGGTTTCGAGGCGGCTGGAGCGACCTGCTCGGGTTCGCGATATTAGAGGATGAGTGGCGCGCGAGGCAGGGAATCAGACAGGATCGGGCAGGTGGCAGATAACGCTCGAGGACCTCTTCGGGTGAAGACTAGAGTGATGGATGTCCGTTGACGGACGGATATATACGTTGTAGTAAGGAGATATAGTAAGGAGATATATACAAAAAGGGCCATGTGTAAGTATGTACAAGAAGGCCAAGATAGACAGATCCGTAGAAACCCGAGACGGCTATCAACTGGGTTTCCTTGCCTTAAATTCCCCTCTTTCCACCAAGTCGTCACACCGAACAATTCCTTAACCAGTGAACAGCTCAACGGCATCAAAGATGAAGTTGGGGTTGAGAAAGGTGTCCCCACTGCTTCCGGAGATGGCAGAGATGGTGATGGTGTTGCTGCCACTGACGAGGGTGCCAGCAGGGATGGAGACATCATAGACCTCGCCGAATCCCCTGTAAGCGCCGCGGGTGACTCCCCTAGAGTCGATCTTGGTAGGGGCAGCCGGAGCAGCGGCAGTGTAGCTGTTAATCTTGGCCTGGGGCCTGGCACCGGCGAAGGAGAGCGTGGTGGCGATGCGCAGAGTAGCAGTGCCGCTCGGGGCGCTGGAGAGGGTGAACTTGATGGTGACGGGGTCGTTGACGCCCTTGAAGAGGGCCATGGGGAAGTCAGTCAGCGCCGAGGAGCCGACGGTGTAGGTCAGAGGACCCCAGGAGGACATGCGCGAGTCGGAGGGGTGCATGCGCAGGAACTTGTCTGCGTTGCGGAAGCCCGTGGGCTGGCCGTCGTACTCGCCGATCTTGAACAGCGAGGTGTGGCTGGCAAGCGTGCTCTTAATGTTGGAGGTCGTGGCCTTGCCCGCGCTGACAGTCACCGACTGGGACGCGACCTTGAACTCGGTCTGGTAAAGCACCATGGTGTAGGTACCGGGCTTCATGGCAGGGGAGGTGAAGGAGCCACTTGAGCTGGCGGTGGTCCAGTATTGCGCGGCCGAGTTGTACCAGTGCACGACGGGGGTGAAGGAAGAGCTGACGCCCGAGGCGGTGCCAGTCACCGTTCCGCGACCGGAGGCGGCGACGTAGCCCTGGATGCTGAGCTCGCTGAAGAAGGAGGTGTCGATGCTCTTGAGCGTCGGGATGCCGTCGCGCGAGAATGTCATGACATAGGGGCCGTGGAGTCCGGTGCGGAAGGCCTCGGTCTGAACGTGGCCCGAGTTCATGTAGTTGTAGAGGTTCGTCGAGTCGCCGGCGTTGTTGGTGTCAATATCCCTGAAGAAAGGACCTCCAGAGCTGGACTCCTGCTGAGGGGTCAAGATGCAGGCGTGGATGGTGTCGCTGTTGACACAGTGCACGTTCTCGTCGATGAAGCGGGTGGACGAGTAGAACTTGGAACGGGTCTGGCCGTTCACGAGGAAGCTGATCACGTCGAGTATTGTCAGTTTCCTTTTCTAAAGTCCATGACATCCCTACTCTGGCTCGTGATAAGGACAAGACTTACACATCAGAACCCTCAATGGCAGTGCCGCCGTCGGTGGTGGAGGCGGAGCCATAGGGGTACTCGTTAGGCAGGACAGACGGCAGCAGACGGGCGATGAACCGGAGCTCTCCAATATCGGGCTCGGCGGTGATGTATGTTGCCATGTAGATATTGCTCTCCCCCTGTTTCACGACCATGTACTGGGTGAGAGTCGAGGTGACACATGTGACCTTGATGTAGCTAGTACCCGAGGCGGTGACCTGGCTGACGGAAACAGTCGCAGTTCCCAGACCCGAGCTGATGTGCGAACCCTTCCCAGAATATTGCAGCTGTGTTCCCCGGTACAGGATCGAGTTGATGTCGCAGCTCTTAGATGACACCTGGAAAACGAGCGCGTTGGACGAACCCGCGTCGATGACATAGTTGTCTCCTGACTTGGTGAAACCGAAGGCAGCGAAGACAGAAGCGAAGCCGTAAACGGCCACAAGCAAAGAATGGAGGAGCATCTTGAAACTCATGGTGATGATACCAAAGCCTCGCAGCAGAAGGCTTGGAGATACCGATAGCACGAGGCAAACCCAACTGGCAGAGAAGGGAAGGATCTACTAGTTTTATACATATATACACACTCGCGCTTTCAGCCCGATTATTGCAAGAAAGACTTCAATTGCTCAGGGGTATATCCTTAGAGTCTTGGCCTGTATTCGGCAAGCTGCCGACCTTTCGATGGCGGCCACCTGGATCTCACCCCTAATAATCCATCCCAAGGGTTGGTTGGCGACTTGGCCGCTGTCTGCAGCCTGAGGAGCGGTTGGCATGTTGCCATTCTGGTGCAATTGGCGGAATAAAAGTACCCCAGGAGCCTCCTTCGCGATGCCAAGGCCAATATGTTATCTCCGGATCCGTATTAGTCCTGATTCGGTACCGTGGCCGAACCTTGGGGTGGCCCAGTGCCGAGATGAAGGACGTCGACGTGTGCCCGTGAAACGAAACATGGCGAAGAGCCCACAGGAATGGCACCCTCTCATTAGGGACATTAGGGACAAAGCTTGTCCTCTCGCCCACCTCGGGTCTAGTGCGCGTTCGGTTCCCCACATCTCGCTACGAAGTGACATGGGTCCTGGCCAAGCCGGCCCGGCACACGATGAGCACGGGGCTACACAGCGTCGCATGGCGCACTCTTAATGCCGGCCACACAGCTCCGTTGACAGAAAGGGCCAAGATGCGAGTCATCGTGGTTGACAGCTCTGGCACTGAAGATCGCTCCGTCCAGCAGTCGCTGCTGAATAACCCGCGAGCCGGTGGTTTGGACGCGTGGTCTCGAGGGGTCAAGTAGTTGATCGGGTCAGTCGGCACCGAGAACAATTTAACCTTAATCCAAGCCCTGCCAACTCAATCCGATGAAATACAGGCAACTGATAATAAGGTATAGTCTAGTCAATACTAGTATACTTTCACCTTACTTGTCGCTATTCTATAAATGGACCGCCGTACAATTGTACGTGTTGTGCCCACACGGAGGGACCTCATTCCGAATCTCCGGCCCAGTCACCGACTTGCCACTCATAAACAATTGGACCGGACCAACACGGCCGTCGAAAGGCACCTCGAGGAACGTCAAATGCCCATGCTGGTGGTGTGTTGTGAATTCTTGCGACAAGCCACCTATGCTGACATGAAGGACGGTCGGTTCTCTTGTGACCGCCAGCACCGAAACGACGTCCCTGGCTCCATGGCTCGCTGATCGACCGCCGCCCTGGCCCCAAGCGGTGTCTGAGCCAAGGGAGAAAAAGTTAGTGCCATCATAAAGTGGAACGGAACACTGCTAGAACAGTTGAGGAAACCAGCTCTCACCTCCATCGTGTCCACACGCAGCCGGGGTAGTTCGGTACCACGCAATGGCGCAATCTTCTTGCGGCATGCCGATTTGTGTGCTCCCAGCTTTGTAAGCGGCTATGAAATGCGGAAGAATGGTCCGGAATGCGGTATGTGGGCACAGGTCGTGCACATAGTGCTCGGCTCCTGGGACAATCTGACCCGGGCGGACGGGGTCGTAGATGTAACTGGATTCGCCATAGTCGTTCCCTGTCGGTGTGTAAGGATAACAGTCACGCTTTGTGTGCTGACAGCTTTAATGCAACCTACAGGTGATAATCTGGACGAACTCCGGCCTTAGCTCAAGCATGTGTATCCACCGATCATACCAGAGCTTCTCGCTTGCGGAGAGCCAGTTCTTTTCCCATTGGGGCAATCCTGAACAAGGGTTAGCCTCGACTCCGACAACAAATTCATTACAGGGCCACCATACTGGTGTAGAACCATGGGGAAACCCCTGCCATGAAAGACTTTCCACGAAGCGCCCTCTGGTATTGAACATCCTCGTCGGTCGACATGTGGTGCTGGTCTGCCTGCGGCCAAGCAGCCCATGAGACTAAAGCAAGAACAAATCGTAAGCCTTCAACGACAAGGACAGGAAACATCATATGATGGAATGATCAGCCGGAGAATGTCAACTTGAACTCACAGGCTCCATCAATCAGATTCAGCCGCTCTCCAACGCCGTGCGGCCCCAAAGAGCTCCAGTCCGGCACGAAATAGATTCCGCCTGTGGCTTCCCTGACAGCTGGCCAGTTCTCCGCCCACTGCGGGCCCTCAAACGTCGAGACAAAGGGCAGGCCGTTGACCCTGCACTGGGCGGGCGAGCCCTTGAACTCGTTGATGCAAGCGACGACCTGCTCCACCGGCCAGTCCCCAGCCGCCATGTCGAAAGAGAGGAACAGCACGAACTGGCCTCCAAACAGTGATGACGCCGCCGAATAGGCCTGGCGGAGCTGCGGCATCGTGTAGTGATCATTGGGCCCTATGTTGAGCGCGAAGCCGTCGATGCCCGCCGCGTGGGCAGCGATGATCTCCTGGTTCCAGTCCTCGTATGTGTGCCCGTCGGTGAGGCCGAACTGGGGGTTTCTCTTGTCAGACATCGCCACTCAATCTTCTGTGCCTCTTCTGGGCATTGCTTACCACATAGTGAGCAAACACCTTCCGTTCTTAGAGCCAGAGGTGTCAGCGTGTATAATTGGCATCGTCGATGAGTATTCACTCGGCATGTGAGATGAGATAGGTGGCCTAATGCCAGACAGTATCGATATCAGGCTCTGCCCTCAACAGACATGCCCCATTAGACAGCCCGGATGTGAATCTCTTAATGGTAGCCATAATCTGCACCAATAGCACCCAAGGTGCGCCACGAATAAGAGCACCGCAGTATTCCATAGGCAAAGAAACCACGGTGTCCAAGGCTATAATGTCCACATCCTGCTGGCAGTTTTCGCCGCCCTTTGTGTTTCATGGGGAACAAGAGGAGAGGACTACGAACCGTGACCTTGAATTGGGGGATTATATGGCTGACTGTTGTCTTCTTCATCGTCACCGAAATGACGTTGGATACAACCAGTCAAGAAAGACAACATGTTGCAGAGGGTCCGCGGTTAGCGGAATTTGAACCCTCGGCGAATGAAATTCCTCGAATCTTGTTCACTGAGGTATGCAACCTAGAAGTTGCGATATCGTAGACATTTACAGGAAGCACATCCAGTCGTTGAGAGAAGTAATACAATCAGGGGCGGTGAGATGGCCCGGCTGATGTGTACGTCAACAACGTGAAGTAGGATAAGACATGACATCGACAGGTGGGTGAGCTTTTATGTATGGGGCAGAACCCTCTGGCACAGCCAATCAGCATTCGAGCGCATTGGGGCTGTGCAGGTGAGCCAAGTGAATTGGTTCAAGGAGAGATGAGAGAATCCAGGTTTACTGTCAAAGCTTTCCGGAGAGCACGGCATTCAATGAAGACCAAGATCGAGAAATGAGCATTTATCCTCCCCTCTCTATGGCTATTTGCTGCCGGTATTGAAATGGCCCCGTAAACCTCAACCTCAAAACTCCTCGCGAAAACACCACTTCTCCGAATCTGAAAACAACCTTTCCAGACGAGTTCAATTTTGATTTGCCTTTGTCAAGAACCCGATGCTCCCCTCTGCATATGCATAGAAACAGGAAAAAGTAGCGAAATATACACATACTCCCCTCACACCATGCCCACCATGATGGTCGCACAAGCATCCTTCCAGTATGCCCTCCATTAATCACCAGAAACTGCACCAACCAATGTAATGCTGGCACAGATTCTCCAGTTTCGTCGCCTCTACAATGAGCTTGTCAACCTGTGTGAGCACGTCCAGCTCCTCGCCTGCCTTGAAGTCTCTGCCTGTCAGTTTCTGGGACACACGATCTAGCACCTCGACCGCGCGTGCATTCTGTATCTCGGTGGGATCTTGGTTCTGCTGCCCATTGACGCCGTTGGCGCCGTTCATACCCAGGCTGCCGACGACAGGAGCAGCAGATGAGTTCGTGCGTGCACGGGCTCGAGGTGGCCCGCCCGTCATCGCGTTGTCGTTGGTTAAGCTGACCGCTGCTTGGGCGGCGCGGAGCGCGGCCGGGTCTGCGTCAAGTATAGATGCGCGGCGGCCACGGGGCGCCTGAGCACCAACGAGGGCTTGCTCTCTCTCAGAGGTGAAGTTAGGTCCTGCTGGGCTGGCGGCGCTGGTCAACCGCCAGGTAAGGAGTGGATCGTGAATAAACTGTATGGGCCGGTCAGTAAGCATTGGGGGAAAAAAAGCCAAAATGAAAGGAGTGACTTACCGCTTCCAAGACCGCCATCACGCTTTCCTTGTTGTCCCTGAGGACCCTCATCACATGCTCACACGTAATTCGGAAGCTTCCCTCAATGTTGGAGACCTCCATAGCGTACGTGAGCATACGGGTGAGACGGAAGGGCACCCTCTCAGGGTATTTCTCCCGCTTCATGGCCACTTCGAAGCAGTCACCGAAGTCGATGTGGATGATCTTTCCGGTGATCCGATCCAGCATCAGATTCGAAGGGTGACGGTCGCCAAGACCCAGGATGTAGCCGACCATGCTCATCACACCAAGACTGCGCGTGTAGTTCGTGCGCCGCTCCAGCCAGGCCTCCGAGCTCTTGCTCTTCAGCCACAAAACACGGTACAAGTCCTGGCCTGTGGTATTGTCGAGAGCATAGCCGAAGACTTCGACCTTCTGCATCAGGGTCAAGTTGTCGTAATCAGGGGCCATCTGCAACATAATGCGATGCTCTATATTAAGGAGGATCTTTCGGCTCTCTCGGTACTCTCTTATGAGCATGTGCACCGTGTCACTGTTCGGAACCCAGCCCAACAAGCCAGAACTATGGCTTAAGGGGATCGCCGGGTATCTCTGAATATTCAAGTGACGCTTGTAGCACTCCGAGTCGTTCGCCAGCAGTGTGTTGCAGAGACCAAAGAGTTGCATGACACGTTCATCCTGTCGTATGTCCTCGTGGCCCTTGAGCAGGAAGGTATAAGACTGACCATCGCTGCCGTTGATGTTCAACTTTCGCGGACGTTGCTTGCTGCTAATAACACTGAACGTCGTGTCGAAAGACGTGATGCGCACGACAGGCTGGCCACTCTTGTAGGTACCCGGCACTGCAAGGTCAAGATCTTTGGCCTCCATCAGCTTTGGTGAGCAATACGTCAGCTCGAGGGATGTCATTTGCGGCAGCTGCCGATAGATGCGCCGATAGACTTGGTAGTACAGATCCCAGGCTTGGTTGAGGTCGTTCACGTCGTGGCTAACCTCGTACTGCCTACACCATTCCCTGGCTTCCGTAAGATCCCGGCCAAATGTCTGAACGAAGGAGATCTCCCTGAGGGTCTCTGGGCCACGGTCCAATAATTGATGCAGTGGCTCTAGCGCAGCAAACATGCCTTCGATGTTGTGCACAACGAAGTACAAGCGACTTGCCTCTTCGAGGCCCTCATGCCACAGCTCGTGCCACAACACAGCGACACGAATTAGTTCGTGGCTGACTGTGTCAGCCTGCTCAACCAATTTGGAGCTGTGCTGCCGCATGCTGTCCATGATCTGTGCAGCAGATCGCGACCTACGGCTACCTTGCCAGGACTTCATCGCCACTGTGAGGGGGTAGACCAGTGCTTGGGGATGTGCCCTGCCCACGTCAGCCAGCAGGTGGTGAACGGATTGCTGCACCCGCTTGTTAGGCTGATTTATTCGTGCAATCAGTTGTGGTATAACTTCAAGCCACGTGTCGACACTGACGTGGGTAAACCCTTCGGTGACAGCGGAGGTGACCTCAGAATATCCACCATGGGTGAGCCAGAGCGTCAACAATCGCAGAGTATCCTGTAGGGAGCTGCCCTGGGACAGAGAGATAGACTCAAAGAAGCCATGAACAGCGGGGACAACATGGTTGGCGACCACAGCGTGGTCGATTCGCGATGGAACACCCTCGCCGTTGGATGAAAGTGCCTGAACGACCTCAAAGTTTGCCAAAGCCCAGGCATGCCAGGCCTTGTACCATCTTGAGTTGTACTTTGTGGCTTGCGAGTAGCAGGTCAAGATCTCCCTCACATGTGTGTGTTGCCAGTTGTCGGTGTCCAAAGCAATCATCCACTCTCCTTGGCGGAGGTAGCATTTTGCAAGAAGTACCGCCTCGTCAACAGTGGCTCTCTGCTGAGATAGGTACGCGTCATGTGAGCCATGACCGTCCGCATATCCAAGGCTGTGTGACAAGTGGAAACTATCGCCGTTGGCCTGGTGCGATTGCATGGGCGCAGCTCTAATGAGCTCGAAAGCTTTCGCCGACTCCATAGTGAACAGCCGAAGGCATTTGAGCGCCTTCTCCGAGATGTCCGTGTCTTTGTGCGTGGCTTGTTGGCCGAGCTCCCATTGGTATTTCAGAACAGCATAGACTACCTGGTTGGGTATGTTGGGGCGCACATTGCGATCGTTCCAGAATGGTATCATGGACTCCAAAGGCGCATCGCTGCCAATGAGCTGCTTCAAGGACTTTTCGGCAAGGCTCATCCGTCCTGATTTGCGGCAAAGGTTGGCAAACTTGATCCACATATGCATGTTCTCCGTCGGTGTTATGACGAGAGCCCGCAGTCTTAGCATTCTCTGCCAGACATCAACATTGCGTTGACAGCCCTTCAGACGCTGCTCCCAAGTGCGGCGCATTGTTGCCTGCTTCTTTGCATCAGTCTGCTTGTAAACGATGATCTCCTCGAGCTCTGCCAGCATTTGAACGCGCACGATAACCTGGTAAGCCCGATTATAAGACTCGCTGACGAGTGCGCTAAGCTCCGTGTCAAGACCTTCCCGAGCAGCCTCGATGTTCTGTGCAGCTTCCCTGAACTGATTGCGATGGAGGGCGAGGATAGCGCCGAAGAAAGCTCTGTCTGGGGAGAACCGTTTCAGGGACTGCAAGTAGTTATCCATGGAATCCCACTTCCCGAGGCCCCAGGCAGCAGTAGTGGCCAAGGGGGCAATGAGTCGCTGGACTTCAGGCGAAGAGTTAGCCCACGTAGTCCCAGTCAACTGGCCCAGAGCATCCCACTCGCCCAGAGCATGCAGGCAGCGCATTTTGCCCATAACAATCTCTACTGGTACTGCTTGATCTTCAGGGATCTCGGCTTCACGCTTGTTGTAGAACGCGAGTGCCTCTTCCCATCTCTCCAGCTTCTCAAACCATGTCTCTCGCAGTTGGATGCCATCTTTGTAGAGCTGGGCTTTGCGCAGAATACCAATGGCTGCATCAGACTGCTGAAGCTGGTTGTTGATGACAATCAACGCCTCAACAGCGCCACTGCTTTGATCCTGAAGAAATTCAAGTTCTTTATAGTGAAGCGCCTTTGCATAGGCGTGACATCGAGCTGCTTCTCTGCCAAGGACACGGATATCGATCGGCAGGGCCTTGTCATCATGCTCCATGAATTCGGCCAGGTGCAGGAGGAGGTTGAGCAGATCTGGGGTCACATTCTCCGACTTTATCGCATTCTCAAGGTTGAGAATCAGCTCTTCCTGGAACTGCTCATAAAGTTCGCTCCAACAGCTCACGAAGGCCGAATTGAAGAGTTCTCGGGCAAGCGGCAGATAGACACTTGCCAGCGAGGCACAGGCTCTGAGGGCATGATTTGGCGACTCTGTCAACAGTGTAGTGCTGAAGCGACGTAGCCATTCCTGCCAGTCTTCTTTGGTCGATTTGCCTCTGGTGTCCCAGGCAGATTTCAGATGTATAGCATTCATCTCCAACTTCTTAGTTCCAAGATCCGCAAAGGGCGTCTCGTCAACCTGGTCGACAAAACGTGTCTCGGAACTGAGGTCTTGTGGCAGGACACCTCCCTCTTTGAGACGGTTGACAAGCAGGTCATAGTTAGAATGCTGTATGCCATTATCCCGGAGGATCTTGCCAACAGTGTGGGAAAAATGAAGGTAGTCACGGCCCAATTGCTGAATGAGGGCACAGAGTGTGTCCATCGCGGCCATTCGGAGGGTGACATCATTTGTTTGTAGAACCCTCGTCAGGGGATGGATAATCTTGGCGGCAAAGTCGTTAAGATTTACCTGCCGAGAGATCTTGCCGATAGTCTCGATCGCCGAGCGGCGCAAGACCGTTGGATTGCTGGGCTTTTCAAACGTCCGAACGATGACTGGGATGATGAGATGCATGTACTCCTCTGCGCTTGAGCCGAAGACCAGAAAAGCATGAAGGACCTTCTCGGAGGCGGTCCGTTTAGGAACTGTCTCATGCTCAAGAACATGGAGCATCATGGGTAAGAGCCCGGCCAAGTAAACCTTGAACTCGCCTTCGAGAGACCGAGAAATTGCTTCCACAAGCGACAGGATTGTCGACTGCAGGGTTGGCGGCTTGTCCGGAAAGAATTCCTGGAGGAGATCCACAATCTCTGGCAAGAAATTGCGAATATGTTGGCGCACAATGCTCACCAACATGGCGAGCTGATTAAAATATGATTCTCGCCGCGGACCATTAGTTCCGCGTATGACCATCAGGAACGCAGGTATGATACGATCGAGGAAAGACACGCATTCAAGACCGAGAGTGCGGAAGATATTCATGATCGCATCGATGACTTGAGCATGGTAGGACACCAAGGAATGGTCCTTCAGGATGTTGAGAAGCGCGTTGATGACGACAGTGGGATAGTACTCTTTGTTGGACGGCGTCAGTCCAGTCATCATCAGCGAGACGTCAGTCATCGCTGTAGACTCAACACGCCTTGATATCTCGGGGGTACGCTCCTCCACTTGCTGGTACCGGTAAGGGTCAAGGGCACCAAGAATACCAAGAAGCTTGATCGTCTCTTGCCGAAGTGGTCCATGCTGGGGCTCACTGCGTATAATGTTCTGTAAAAGTTCGAGAAGCTGAGGGTGATCCAGGTATGGTTCAATGACATAGCCAGAATTGCTAGCCAACTGGCCGAGAGTGTGGAGAGCAGCCTCCCGCTTCTGAGCGGAGCTTTGGTCCTGCAAAGCCTCAATGATCATGGGCATGAGCTCGTCCTTATATGGCAGCATGCTCTCTCCACCAACCGCACACAACTCGCCGAGCGCCTTGAGGATGGTGGCGGCGACCGAAGGGGATTTATCGCTAGCCTTGGGAAGGAGGACCTTAACCATAGAATCCACATAGGGGTTGATAATCTCCTGAGCATTTTGAACCAGCAGCGACAGAAGCTTGGCACTCTCTTCCTTGTTCCTCGCAACGTTCGAGAATTCAAGCTCGGTAAGCATTTGAATCAGAGTCTTGCGGAGGGAAGGAGCCACATAAGCCGGGTTGTATCTCGCAAGTCTGCCAATGATCGAGATTGCCACTTCTCTGATGGGGAAGTACTCATCGTTGAGGGCGAAGAACAAAGTCCGAATGTTCTCAGCCTTGGAGAGATGCCGGTCGAAGCGTTCGTCGAGGGCTGCAAGGACAGTGCGGCGGATAGTGGGATCAAGATCAGAGACTCCCACAGTCAAAAGCTTCTCTATGACTTCGCCAACAACGGCCAGGGCGTGGTAGCTGGTCTGGTTGACGATCGGGTCGCGCACGTAGAGCTGGCAGCAGGTTAACGCGGCTGCCTCCCGTATTTCTGGGTCGTCATCTTCGACGTATTTGATGGCAACGTCCCGCACGAATTCATTAAGGACATGGCCTATGGTCAAAAGTGTTAGTTGATGCCAAAACATAGCACATGGCCGGGTGCCGAGTACGCTCCGTCTTGACACGCGAGCCACGTTGAACGGCATCAGATAACGTACCTGAGAAATCAAAACTGCCCAAAGTGTTAAGCGCCAGCTTGATCTCGGCTTTTCTGTGCTCGTACGCCAATGGATCCTTCGGATCTTTCTGGATGACGGGCACAGAAGGAAGGGTGTTTGGTTGCGGGGCACCGAGCGGCTTAAATGGCTGGCCGCAGAGCACCTTACTGAGCATATCGAGGAGCCTCTCCTGGATCGTGGCTTTGACTGGGGGTATGTAGAAAGCCATATCGACAAGGGCTTGTGTCAGCTTTGGCGTGAGCTCACAAGCAAAGATGGGTGCCAGGAGTGCCTCCATGTATTTACTCAGTGTCTGGCCAACAGCGACGGCAAGTCGGCTGATGCAGTCGAAGACAGGGTCGACGGAGCCACGCTTACGGGACTGCACGCTCAGACCCTCGCGGACGTATATCAGCACGCCGTCAAGATACGGCGCAATCGCGCTCTTGACGGAATTTGCGATATTCCCGATCGCGAGGAACGCGTCGTTTCTCTCCTTCTCCTTCTTGAGCATGCTGGAGAGGTGTAGCATGAACCCGTGTAGTCGGGTGGACGCGAACTCGGATGGTGCGTAGTTGGCGAGGTCCGGGATGAGCAGCACGACAGTCTTGCGAATGGTCGGGTCCCGGTGGTCCTTAAATCGAGATACGATGTCGCATGCTTCTTGGTAGTGGTCCTGCATATACATGCCACCCTGCTCCAGCAGCTCCTTCAACACCAGAAGGGAAGCATGGATCGACTCAACGGAGCCAGTCTTCAAGCCCTGTAACGCCTCACTGTACATCTTATCCATCCAGATCTGTTTCAGTTCTTGGTCTCGCTCCCTGATGATCCGGAAGCACGCGCTGACGCACTCAGCAGACGTGGCTCGGATCAGGTGCCGTTGGTCTCGAAGTCCCGCCCACAGCATGTCGAAGACCATGCCGACATAGGCGTACATAAGTGTGGGCGCATTTCTAGCGAGCTCCCGCAGAACAAGCACTGCGCTGTAGCGTCTCTCTTCGATGCGATCGGACTGCAGCCACTCCAGGGCGTTCTTGGTCTCTGCTTCCACCAGTTCCGAGATGATAGACCCACCGGGCCTACAGAGCTTTCCAAGGACCTCAGCAGCCGGGCGCATCGGATTTATGTCCTTCCCTCGTAGGATCTGTCGAAGGTTTTGTGTGAATCGGGTGTACTTCGTTGCCATGTCGATCCCTTCAAAATCGACCAGCGTATCGATGATATAAACGCCCCCGAGGCGCTCGGCGGTGTCGTTGCCATGGATTATGAGGTTACTGATGGCCTTCTGCAACTGGGCGGAGAGTATCGCGAAGTTCTCGGGAGCAAGCTCTGGTAGCCGGTCAGTGTCAACGTCGCGCGGCCCGTCGCACAGGGGCTGGGAGAGTAGGACATACCGCGGTGGCACCGCTCAACAATGGCATCTCGCAGTTGCCTGGCAAAGCGTTTGCGCTGATCCTCAGAGATGGTCCTGGACTTGATCTCCCTAAGCAGGGTGTCCAGGTTCTCGAGGGCTATCTCGAGGGGGCGGGACGCTTGATTCGCCATCTTGACGGGGATGGCTGCTGTCCCTACACTGGGCAAACCCGAAGGGCCTATCTCATGCTGAGAAGTACAAGCCGGAGAAGTTGGGGCAGTTCAGAGCCTCCGCCGACACCTGATCGAATAGGTTGGGTTGTCGCGCCTGGTTGGGATGACCCAGGGATTCTCGTGTACGCCGCGCGTTTTGGGTGGTGCTGCTGCAGTGCTGCCAAACAATGCAGCTCAATCGCAGTGTGAATGAGAGCTGTCAAGAAAGCGGCAGACAGCAGACGAGGCTGTGTCTGTCTTGGTGAAAAAAGGCAAAAGGAAAGGCGAGAACAACGAGGCAAGAACTAATACAGTAGACTGCCAACTCACAAGAGGCAGCTGGTGTAGCTCTCTCCTGCTGCACTCTGTACCTACTGCTTGCAGTCGGTTTGGGCGGGCGTCACCCCCCATTCCCCAGAACGAATCACATCCCCAGCTAATGCTTATCGATAACTAACCGGAGGATGCACCGATGCGCATTAGCATTACACCTAAAGAACAGCCACTGGGTACCCAGGTAGGTGCTGACTGTCAAGTACTTTTATTCCGACGCGCATACCTTGTCTTTCAGCCTTTTGCGCCGCCTTTTGCGCCGATTCGCAAAATTACGGAACTGAGGAGGCTCAACAGCCTTGCAAACTGCCCCCTGCAGACTACGCTCACTTGACCACAATCACAACAAGTCCTCGCCCATCATGGGAAACGACGGCGGCTCCATTCCGAAACGCCGCGAGCTCGTCAAGGAAGCCGCTCGCGCCCAGACCGTCAGCGAACTGAAGGCCACCGCCCTCGAATCCCTCAGCCATGCATGGACTCAGGACCCCTTGTCCTCAGAGCCCCTGGACATGGAAAACGTCGCATCAGATTGGAAAGGCAGGCTTTATAACTACGAATCCATACTGAAGGGGCTGGTCCCGAGCCACGATGGCGGCGACGCAGACGAGGAGCAGGCCACCGGGCATGACATGACATTCGCGTCCACGGGGATCAAGAGCCTGCGTGATATCGTTAGGCTGCGGTTCAAGCGATACAATCCGGCCGGGTCCAAGGAGAAGGAGATCTGGGCATGCCCCGTCAGTTTGAAAGAGCTAGGTCCCGGGACCAAGGCCGTCTACATTGTCCCGTGCGGCCATGTCTTCGCCGAGGTGGCAATCAAGGAGATCACAGATCAGGAGCATAACTGCCCCGAGTGCAGCGAGCCGTTCGAATCTCAGGACGTCGTGCCGATACTGCCGACAGAGGAGGCCGACCTGGAGAAGGTGGCCAAGAGGATGGACGACCTGCGCGCCAGGGGCCTGACACACAGCAAGAAGAAGGACAAGAGCGAGAAGAAAAAGAAGCGCAAGGCAGGCGACACGGAAGGCGGTGGTCCAGACGGTGCGAAGAATGGTGACTCGGGGAACGGCCGTCCAGCAAAAGCCCAAAAGGCGATTAAGAACGATGCCCCCTCTATCAACAATCCCATGGCTGCTACTTTAACCAAAAGGGTAATGGCTGAGCAGGCTGAGAGGGATAAGAGGCGGAAATTAGCATCGGTCCGGGGATAATGAGCATGTTGGATGCAGGGGAGCGTCTGAGGAAGCGGTGCAGATTCGAAATTCATAGCAAATGTGATATTGTGATACCCTCGCTATCTTCTCTATCCGGACCCCGTTTCTAGCCTATGATTTTACAACGGTATGAACATCAATGATCGCTGAGAATTCCACTGCAAAACGCCTCCGTTGTCTGCCGTCAAGAGCTCCATCTACAACTCGTCCTTGGACCTGACGCCAGGCTCGTGGACGTCCTCGCAGGCAGCTGGTGTGCCGACTTCCATTCTGTAGACACACTTCTCGGACTCACTGACCCTCCAGATCTCCTCCGTCTCAGCGCAGCCGAGCCAGACGTCTGTGCGTCGTTGGGGCCCGTTCCAGCAGCTCTGGCCGTTCTCGTACCGCATCACCTTGCGCGGCCCCTTGCCTAGGCTCTTGCCATCTAGGCGCTCCTCATCATCGGCCTCCTCGATGTCAAAGCGGGTAAACTTGCCCATGTTGGTATTGCCGTGGCCCTTCTTAGACTTCTGGGTGGTCTTATCAAGCCAGCAAATCTCGTAGGTGTATTCACCACTTTCAACATCAACGCACTTGTCCTTCAGGACCCGGAAGATGTCATCAGGACCGTAATCCTTCTTTAGATCATCTTGCTGCTCGCCGAGGGTGCGCTCCTTCTTGGACAGATCATCAGCGACGGCCTGGAAAGCCTCCCGGGCAGCGACCACCAGCTTCGACTCCTGGCCAGAGGAAGGATTGTCCGCGACGATGCCGTTCTCTATCAGCCACACCCTGAGGGTGTTGAATTTCCCGTGTAGGAATGACCGAAGAGATTCGGGCAGGTAGGCTTCGATGCTGTAGACTGCTAGCTGTCAGCGAATGCGTTCATGTCACGAGAAATTGGTGAGACCCACGGATATCGGTATCTGTCGCCTCCTCACCCTCGAACTCTTGCCAGTTAATGCCAGAGTTCTCGCCGTCCACCTTCAAGATCTCGTCTATCTCAGACTCCTTAAGCTCGGGCTCTTTGGCGTCTGCCGTCTTAGCGGCATAGTCCTCCCAGCCCTTGACTGCGGCTTTAACACCCTCGTCATTAAAGTTGGGGTTGTATTCCTCTTTAAACTTCTTGAGGATCTCTTCCAGCTCGTTGACACGTTCCTGGAGGGAATCGCGCTGGTCGAGGACCTTGCCCAGGGTGTCACGTAGTTCGCTGACCCTACCCTTGGCCAGACCCAGCAAGACCCCCAGTTTACCGCCCTCCCCGTCGGTCTTGACGACCTTTCCGCGTTCGGATCGCTCGACCTCCTGGTACTTCTGCTCCAGGTCGTCCTTCTTGGCTTGCAGGCCCTTGATCTCCTCCTCCAGGGATGTGATCTTAGCCTCAACCCTGCGTCGCAGTTCTCTGGCCTCCTTGGACATGGTCCTCCGGCGCTTGGCAGCCTTCTCCTTGGCCTGCTTGCGAGCCTCTTCGAGCTTTCTGTGCTCCTTGCCGATAGAGTCACAGCGGTTCTGGCATTTGACCCCTCCGGCATGGGAGTATTCCTCACTGCCATCACAGCAGATATCGTAGTCGCAAACGCCATCGTTCACAAAGACGAAGGGGACATATGCGCCGACATGGCCTGCGTTCTCGCACCAGAAGCCGGGCAGGGCATTCGAAACGTTGGTGGTTCCGGTCGTCGAGCCAGGCAACGGCTGTTCGGGGGATAATGGGTCGAGATATGAGCAGGCCGAAGTACCTGGCTCATCGGAGCCATCAGGACAGTCACAGCTGTTGTCATTGATCTGAGAGGGCTTCAGGACCACGGAGGGATGCCCGATGCATTGGAATGTCTCTTTCGACTGGAAGAACTTGGCGACTGTGTGGATGCTGTCAGTCTGTAGTCACTTGAGAAGGGCTACGACATGGTAACAGAATGAGATTGGTAGGAATTGGCCGGTTGGAGGTCCATGGGACTCGGATGTGTCCTCAGGGAGTTGGCTTGTAGGCGTATGTTGACTTACACTCGGGGCCGACACCTCGAGGCAAGCTCCCAGCAGCTGCCACCCGAGAGCTGGCAAGGGTGCTCAGGAGCACCACCAGGCCTTGTTGATGCATTTCCAAGCTCAAATGCCCTGCTCTCCTCAAATTATGAAAGCAAAAAGCACAGCTGCTCTCCGTGTTGTCGTCGTGCAGCAGCTTGGGTTGTGAAGGTTGGGAGAGGTGGTTGAATCGTGGCACTTAAACCACTAGGATGAGAGCACTGCTGGCAACTACAGAAACGGTCCCCTGCGACCGGCCAATCATATGGCACGACCCCAGGTTCTGAGACCGGCCGGCAACCCCCTGCACCGATAGCTCTGTGCCTGCCACCGACCGTGCTCTAGGGGCTGCCTAGGCATTGCACATGTGTGGTCTCGGTGATGAGTGTGCCCCACTGCGAAAAGTGCCCCGCCATTCTCTTTCAAAAGTTCAGTTCGAAATTCGACAGGCGCTCTGGCAAGCCGGCCAACGTCGAGCGAGTGCATATCTGCAAGGGACGACTTGGACATACGCATGAAATGGCCTCGACAGCTTCAAAGGGGCTGGAGGAGCTCAGCACTCTGATCGATAGCGCTGTCACCCTCATCCAGAGCCTCGAGGCCTCTCTTAAAGATGTCGTTGACTCCAACAGTGACTCAGGCCCATCCGCAGACAAATGGGCCACCTCCAAATTACCAGAGGATGGTTCGAAGCCTTTGGACTGCCTGGCCCTCGCGAGAGACTCAGCAACCCTGGTCAAGGCTCATGCCACCAAGATATCGCTCTTCATTATCACGGAGCCCTTCACGCCATCTGCTATCTCAACAGTGCTGAGACAGCTCATACAAGAGCCTATCCCGGCTATTGCCTCGGCCGTCCAACTGTGCCACGCCGACTCATACACAAGACTCATCCGCCGGGACCTGGCGTGGAGGTGCGGTCGAATTCTCAAGGAGACTAGGGAGCTCATCCAGAAGATCCCCAAGGACGGCAAGGTCCTGCCACAAGAGAAGCGAGATGGCCCCCAAAGCGTAAAGGGGAGCAAAGGCAGCATCATGGCGACCGGCGTGCTATGGAGTGTTTGCGACGAGGTCATCAACTTTGCCAACCTGGGTGTAGTGGGCCATCTTGTCGCCAGGGCAGAGCACTTCAGGGACACGCTCAAGGACGTCATGGAGGAACTCAAGGAGTGGTCTGAAGAGCAGGACGAAGAGGATGGTGATGACGACGACGACGAGTCAGATGATGCAGACAGGGTACAAGACCAAGACGTCCAAGATCTGGCTCAAGGTGTGAGCAACACCCACATCAGCACTCAGGCCATGATTGACGACCTTATGAATTCTCACACCACAATCCCCCGCGACGACCCCGACAAGATCAGGGATAGGCTCGAATCGACCTTGCGCAGGTTACGGCTCACTGTGCTGCTCTTCCAGGCCCTCATAAAGCGAAGGCTCAAAACACTGCCTAAGCTGCCGCTGGCGTCGAAGGATGACTCGGTGGTCGTCTCCCGGCTGGACGAAGTACTCCCTCTTCTCCGGAAGATGGCAGACCGTTTCAACAGTCTTGCCGTAGCATTCTACGATCTCGACTCGGCGGAAATCACCCGACTCATGGACCAATGTTTTTTCGATGCCTTTGCGGTCTCGGAACTTCTGGCCAAGCCATGGGCTGGCCAGAAGGATGAGTTTACGGACTGGGTTGCTAAGTTCCAGGTCGAGATCAAGAAGAGTTGAGCATCTGGGCCGAAACCACAATTGACAGGGGGGCTTGGCCAGCGTTTGTTGTACTACTGTCCTCGGAGCTATCTGAGGTTTCATAGTTGTTCACTGAATATGGTGATGAGAACTTTGCCAAGGCTCCATTGATCTGATCCCATTGGAGTTGACAGATCAGACCTCTCTGCATATATGGTAGCTACAAACCTGGTATCGACAACGCCCGTATCCTGGCCGTTCTTCGAAAAGCGAGCAAAGCCCCAGGAGAAAAGAGCGAAGTACCGAGGCCTTAGAAAGCAGCCTAGCCTGTGAGATGCGGTGGATATGATCGATGTCTGCGTCCATAAGCACAGAACTGCTTCTTGATTGATAAGCTCGGCCTTCGGTCCGATTCCGTGCCAGCGTTTTTGGCAGCTCGATGACCCCTGCGAAATTATACAGACACCGAACTACACCACGGGGCCGGACCATGAGCAAGCACGTAACTCAGTAATGGCACAATAATTATAGACTCACATCGATTCCGCCTACTAGGCTTTCAGGAGTGATCAACTACAAAGTCGGGCAACTGGTGTCCTTTGCCGCGGCAAATACGATCGTGACATCACCGCTAGGACTCCCCCATTTCGGGCCCGAGACGAAGGGTCGTGCCCGACATATGGATCGGATGAATAGCAAGTGCGCGCAGCTTGGTCATCATGATGAGCAGGTTCATCGATGCGAGGGCAATGACCAGGCTGATCTACCTGTTAATTCCATTCACTCGCCCTTCATGTTCGCGATTCAATCGAGACGATGAAGGCAGAAACAAACCAGCTTAAAAGCACCAGCTCCCCAACAGCATCTCGATGAGACCAACTCATGTCAACACGGCAATCGGTCAGATGAGTCGCCTTTGATCCGCCTTCTAAGCAGAAAAGGGAATCATTGGACGATATTACTCAATTTTTCAGTATATCTGTCTTGAACAGGGACGCCCTCGCTGCCCGCTCAATTTCGCAATACAAAACCTTGCCTAGGCCATCAGCATGTCCAAGCCATTCGTCGCCGTGGCAGGCGCCACAGGCCAACTAGGTCGGGTGATCGCAACGCAACTAAGACAACGTAATGTCCAAGTCAAAGCTCTGGTACGCCCAGGCACGGCACCGTCGCGCACCGAAGCTCTCCGCGACGCGGGCGTCACCGTAGCAGAGGCAGACCTTAGCGACGTAGCTGCCCTGACGAAGAACATGCAGGGCGCGACGTGTGTGGTGTCAGCCCTGAACGGCCTCCGGGACACCATGCACGACACGCAGGGCGCGCTCCTGGACGCCGCCGTCGCCGCGCGCGTACCGCGCTTCATCCCCTCGGACTACTCCCTCGACTTCACCAAGACGCGGCCCGGCACGAACCGCAACCTCGACCTCCGCCGCGAGTTCCACGCGCGCCTGGACGAGTCCGGGATCGCATGGACGTCGGTGCTGAACGGCGGCTTCATGGACCTGCTGGCCGGGGGCGCACCCCTCATCAACCACAGCCTGAAGAGGGTGCTGTACTGGGGCAGCGACGCTCAGAAGCTGGACTTCACCACCGTTGCTGACACGGCTGCCTACACGGCTGCTGTTGCTGCTGATCCGAATCCAACGCCCCGTTTCTTGCGCATTGCCGGGGACACCTTCGACGCCAGAGGCCTCGCAGAAATTGTGAGTCGTGTCCGCGGCGCGCCGTATTCGACGTTGTGGGTGGGTAGCACCGGCTTCTTGGAGGGTGCATCGGGATTTATGAGGCGGTTCTCTATCGGTGGAAGCGAGCAGGATATTTTTCCTGCATGGCAAGGTAGTAAGTGAATCTCGAAACCAGTGAACACCAACCTTTTGAACTTACATGTGGCTGACCGTGGTAATACAGTGCAATACATGGTAGACATGTATTCAGGGGAGGGGAAACTGGATCCGCTGGATAATGGCAGGTACCCTGAGTTGAAGTGGACCAACGCTGAGCAGTTCTTGAGACAACGACAAGGCTCATGATGATGGGCATGGGGGAAAGGGGCAATTCGGCAGTGGTGACATTATCAATATAGACTGTTTGTACCATTGACCTCGGAACTGTACTCATAAATAGAAACAATTTTGTCACAGCAAATTTCAAACCAACTGCGACATGGATATGACTGGTTTCGTCCCTCCTGGGTATGAGGTTAAAAGACCTATAACTATATTTTACCAACTGCAATATATTTAACTATGTTATCCTTCTACACCTAGTTCTTCCTGCTTGAGCCTCTTTTTAAGCCCTTCAATCCTCTTCCAGTCTGAATTTAAAGGCATAAGCTTAGGACTATCAAATTTACATTTAATAGTCTCAAAGGGTTAAATCAATTCTAATTTAAGCTTATATTCTTTAAGAAATCTTAAGAATATATTAATAATCCTCTTATCTCTATTTTCTTCTTCTAGGTAGTCGTACTTAAGGGTATTCCTTGTACAGATAAAGACCTAGCTGTTGATCTCCATTTCTATGGCTAGCTGTTAGGTCCACACATCCAGATGCGCAGCAATGGAATGTGGTTGACTTACCTGAAGGCAGTCGTCTCGGCTTCGGCTGATGATTGCTTTCGAGTGGTCTTGCAACGCAGCACAAGAAGGTCGTGGTGGTCGCTCGGTCTCGCCAGATGGGTGTATGTTTGAGCAGAGCCAGAACCTCAGTTGGGGCAATGGCGGCTTTTATAATTACCTATTTTGGCCAACTTGTGTTTGTGTATAGAAGGCCTGAGTCACATGGTGATGGCATTTTCACATAGTGCTTGACGGTATTAGACTAGGTTGCTCGCGGATCATAATGGCTTCAACCTCAACAGCACCGATACAAATAGGTATAGCCCAATACTATGGCTAGAATACTAGTTTGTAGAAGTAAACTGGAAAGTTACTATCAAATTCTCTATATGGGGAAACCTACTGTTTTAGTATAAAAGATACATTGCCTTGCCCTTCTAGGGAACTTACTGTTGTTCCGGCTTAGTAGAGGAACTCAAAGAATACCAATAGTCCATGACTGGTTTCGCTTCTATTCCGTGTACAGCCGAAGCCATATCACGGATATAAGTCAAAGATCAGAAAGAAGTCAAATTATAAATGACATAGTAAAGGTGAAACCCCTTTCTCTGGGGCGTATATCTACAAAATGAAATTGCCAGTCCCTTGCTACTCTCGATGACTGGCTCATGCTTTATCTTCTTGAAGCTCTTTCAACTCGGCACACCAGCAACAATGTTCAGATACTGGCTGTTCGGGTAGCTAAGCAGGTTCTGCGCCGAGCTGAGCGATCCAAGCGCGTTGTAGCTGGTAGTCAGTAGACTGCCGGTGTCATTCCTGTCAGCAGACGCCTCCCAGAACATGCTCCCGCCGAGGCCCTTGCTCTTGAGGTAGTCAACCTTGGTCGAGACCATGGCAGGCGTGTCGTAGGTGATAAGCTCCTTGGACCCGGAGTCATAACTGTACGTCGCGCCCGCTGCCTGGTCCGTGATGACGGTCGCGCCCGCCTTGGGCAGCACCTTGTAATCCCACACGCCATTCTCCCAGGACCCGGAGCCGACACCAGTGTATGTCTGGCCGATGCCTCCTGTCGCCTCAAACGAGCGGCCGTAGATGGGCATCCCGAGGACGATCTTGGACGCAGGGACGCCGGCGGCGATGTAGTCAGTCACAGCGCGCTCGGTCGAGTACTTGGTCGCCTGGGCGTTGCCTGAATCGCTAGCCGGGTACAGGTTGGCCTGGTGCCCGCTCGTGCTGTCCCAGCTGCCTGCGTAGTCGTACGCCATCAGGTTGAAATAGTCGAGATACTGCGCCATGGCAGATAGCTGCATCGTGTTGTAGTTCTGCGGGCCAGCGGGTGAAGCAATAGTCAGCATGAAGTGGTAGCCGGGCGCGTACTGCGCGGCATAATCGTCCAGTGCCTGGCGGACGGTCTGGAGGAGGGCGACGAAGTTTGCGGCTTGAGTCGCGTCTGCTGGGTACTCCCAGTCGATATCGAGGCCATCTGGACATATAAGAATCAGATCAACGGGTGCCTTGTAGAATGATTGGATATCGACTTCGAATGTGAATAAGACATACCAAAGCCCCAGTCTTTCATCAGAGTCACTGCGGTCGAGGCGAAGAGCGCACGACTGTCGGCAGTGCTGGCTGCTGCGGGAAAGTTGGTTGAGTAAGTCCAGCCACCGATACTAAGAAGCACCTTCATTTGTCGGTTGGCCTTCTTCTGGAGGTATAGTTGCTTCACGCAACCATAAGCGTTGTTCCCGACGTCGTTCCACGCTGCAGTTCAACTAATCAGCACTCATTTACCAAGTCGCCAACGGCACAGACAGTGGCTTAGACTAACAATCGGTAGGGTAGTGTTTTTGGAGATCGGCGTAAACGTCCGAAGAATACCTAGTCCGGTGTCAGAGAGTCACGAAGCCCACGCTTCGCAATTTTAGCTTACACTTCACCAGTGCTCCTCAAATTTGCGAAGGCGTAGAGCACAACGCTAAGCTCGTTGGCTGGCAAGTCCTGAGGCTGGTAGTTCCGTCCATAGATCCCCCTGAAAAGATATGTGTGAGCCCATAGACTGTTTAAAGTGCCAAGAACACACTTACCAGTTCGTAAAATATACAGTGTTTTGATAACCAGTGGCTCGCTTGTCGACCTGTGCAACGGGGCTGGAAGACACAAGCCAGGGCCCTAGGGCCAGAACTGGAGCAAGAAGATTGAAACGCATATTGTACAGAGTTTGAAGCTAAAAGTGAATTGGTGTATTGTGTGATACTACGTCTGGACGGGAGAAAGCATTGTCGGACAATTATACTAAAGGTCTTCGGGCGCCGGTGTTATATATGTCTAACTTGTTAATCAATAACGTCGCGTGTCAATGTAGCATATGTTTTATCAGGCTCGCACGAGACAGATGACCAACAGCATGTCTCTTGTCGACTACACACGTGGTAGCTTCACCTCCAAACCTGGCAGTCCTCCGGGCAAGAAATTGATATCTCGAGCAGCAGCAACGTTGCCGATCCCTGATTCGCGAGCCCAGGGCGCAGAGAATGCACATACCCCTTTTTTCTCCAGACAAGGAATCGTAGGGACGTATGATCAAGGTGCCATCACCAGGGCAAGCTCGCCGCCTCGCCTCGTCAGTACCTCGTCTCACCAGGTGCCTGTTGGTGTTGGCGACGAGTGTCCACTTGCCTCCGTCCACCAAGCGCTCGGCCAGCTGACCGGCCCTCATAGCCAACAGGATAGACATGTAATCTCCCAAGCAAGGGCAAAATGGCTGAAATAGTAAAGTGCATTCTGTAGTCTGGCACAAGAGGTTGCATCATGTTAATCGTGCGTTAGATGACTGACCCTGTCATCTGGCCTAGACGGGGGCTACAGACGCAGGTACCAAGCCGCACCGTCTTGTGAAGTCTTTGTTCCCGAATCGGATATACTTCGATCAGTAACCGAATCTCCCTTGCCGAGGAGGTTGACCAATGGAAACAGTCATATGCTGTGCAAAGGGTCCTGGAGGATTTAAGCCTGCCGGTTGGGTGCTTAGTCGTTTCTGGTGGGAGGTTGCATGTGAGCAAGGGCAGAAGGTGGACGAGCCGGGGTTCGTGTGGTCACTTGCTCCTTTTGGAAGTTGTCAAGTTGTCGCCGACACAGGAAAGGGCCGAGAACCGCTCGACGGGGCGTAACATCGTGTCCCATACTAATACAGACACGCGCCCGCACGATCCCGCGTGCTGTGTGGTCCGGCTTTGATAGCGTGGGTATACCCTCAACGAATCATGACCGAGTCGGGCCAACCTCCAAGCAAGACCTTATCAAAACAACGTGGCCCGACGTGCCATCCGGACCTCATCATCGCCCTGATAAAGCATCTTCTAATCGATGGAACACATTACGTGGGGTCTCGGCTCAAAATGACAAGTCAGTCTTTGTTGCCGGAAGGGAGGTAAGGGAGGGTGTCAGCTGGGGCAGTCCTGGATCTCTCAAGCTGACTGGCTTGACACGCGCACCAGATAGGCCACACCGGTCCCATGAAGCGGTAGTTGCGGCAAGTCAATCTCGGGAGCAGCCGCAGGGAAATTGTTTCCATATTCCTCGGTTGGAATGGAAGTTGAGGGAGTGGCCGCCTGGGCAAGATTTAGCAAAGCGTTCCGGGATATGTTACATGGATGCCAATAGATCTGCAACGTTACCCGTTCTACGGCGCGGCGGTTAATGCGGATATTTCGCCCGTCACTCGTCTCCGAGCTTCCGGAGTTGAGGTATCATCCACCAGCTTCAATTGGGCAGCCGATGCTCGTGGGGAAATGATACCAAAATTCGACTTGCGTCTGTTCGCCCCTGGCCGCGAAGGTTGCTTGTAAATGACCACGACGGGACATCTTTGGATCCGAACCACAGTTATGATATTCACTTCGATCAGCCCCTACAGTGCATCGCTCTGTCACCAGCATTACACATGGAAAACGTATCGTTTCCTCGACTGTGCTGATTTCGATCCCATTCAATGTTTCGCAGCAACCTTTACAAACCTAGAAGCCCAGCCAAAGCATCTGCAATATCATGAGCAAACCCCTCGTCATTAATGTCCCTCTTGTCTTCTACAACCCGGATACCTGATCCCGCGAGGCCGTCCCGCACAGATGAAAACAGTGCCTTGTCCGCCTCCTCATCGGCAAAAGGTCCACCGGTTGTAGCAATCATGCTGACTCCCCCAAGGGGTACCCATACCTGAACCAACTCCGGCTTCTTTGCATGATTCTTCAACTTCTCGACGATGAAGCCGCCAACTTGTCGACACTCCTCAGGCGACGACCTCATCAAGGTCACCGTAGGATTGTGCTCGTAAAGGTTCCTGCCCTTATACTTCTCGGGGACCGTACTCTTCGGGCCGAAGTTGGTCATGTCGGTGGCTCCAAGGCTTATGATATTGGGTATGCCCGCCTCGGCCGCCGCTTCAAGGCGGTCCTGGCCGGCCGACATAACTCCACCGGTGTGCAAGTCGCATATCTCGGTCGTCGTTAGGTCAAGCACAGCATCCAGCTGGCCCTGTCGCACCAGTCTTTCCATAGCTTTTCCGCCATGCCCTGTTGCGTGGAATACATATATCTCGACTTTGTGTTTGGACTCCAGATGTTTCCGGATCGCATCGACGCCTGGAGTCGTCACGCCAAACATTGTGATACCGATGCGCTTTTTAGATCCGCCTGTATCCTCATGTGTGATGCGTGTCCTAGATCTGTAGGCTTTTGCAGCAGCTCCGATAGAAGCCCCTGCGTTGCTGAGAATGTCTCTCAGGACCTGGTTCAGTCCAGCTACGTCTACCACCGAGTACAGCATCGCGATATCAGTCTCGCCCACTAGTGGTCCCGTGTCACCGCTGGCGACGGTGGAAACAATCATCTTGGGAAATCCTATTGGCAGAACTTCCCTCATTACCTCGGCTTACTGATTGTCAGCGAAACGTTTCTTCTCAACGACGTGGATATTGGGGTTAAACAGAGCTGATGCATGTAACTCTATTCAGAAGGAGGCGATGGAGAATACGTTACCTGCGAGACTAGTCCCCCCTGACCCGCCCGCGCTGATGATGGCATGGATCCTGCGCTCTTCGAAGAGCTGCCTGACAGCACGAGACGCACAGGCCGCCATAAACTTGATGAGCTCACCTCGGGGCAGCTCGGTTGTCATTTTGCCTCCGCCGTGCTCGGTGAGAAGCGCATCCCGGGTGATGTTGATAGCATTGTGCTCCACATTGTCTCGGCCAACGTCGAGTAAGATGACTTCGACCGATTCTTGATGTTGAATCTGATCTCTGAGAAAGACCAGTTCCTGCAGCTTGGTGTCGCAAGTGCCCAAGAGCAGAACTGTGGTTGAAGCTCCGTTGTCAGACATCGTGAAGGGCACAGTATTTGTCCTGGTAATCCAAATATCTGTATGATGATAGCAAGTGAAATGAACGAGACAGAATAATATCAAGACGCGATGATTATAGACAAGAACGAGGAAGAAGCGTCAATTTAGATGGCACGCGTTCGAAAAATCACGATCGCCAATTTCGAGACTTGCAATCAAGAACAGAGTTTGGCCCGTGCAAGTACAGAACGATGGCAAACTAAATAAGGTTGATGCTTCTTGAAGACTACAAACTCATGTGAATTGATCCTTGGTTAATAAATGTGATTTCTCTGACGCTCGAGTGCTGGGGCAAACAGGAAAATTGATTGCCGAAATACCAATAGACACAGAGGCAGAGAGTCTCTAAGCCAACGGAGACTCGAGACATGGACCGAATTTGATCATTGGATCGCATCGACAGCTTTGGGAAGTGGTAGAACTACACTGCCGTTAACAGGTCGGGATGAGAGGCACAATTGCGGGGCTTCGGGCTTCATGTGAGGATGTTCTAGTGACGTCAGGACCAATGGGGTCAGCAAAGATACTCGTATCACGAGAGACACACCTCTTGTTAATCCTGATGTTCAGTGTAGCATAAATCGAAACATAATCCTCATACGTGTTGTAGACCAAACAACCAGACATGGCTCCGCCAACAAACCGCCAGGAGATATTGGACAAGCTTCGAAGCCAGGTGGCCGAGGGTCAGGCCATCGTCGGAGCCGGGGCAGGGATTGGGCTTTCAGCCAAGTTCGTGGAAGAAGGGGGAGGAGACCTGATCATCATATACAACAGCGGTCGATATCGAATGGCGGGTCGGGGTTCGTTGGCCGGTCTGATGCCTTATGGCAATGCAAATGATGTGGTCCTGGACATGGCAAGCACAGAGGACCCCACCACCCGCTGACGGCTTTCCAGGGCTGACTAGGTAGACTCTAGGCGAATGAGGTTCTGCCCATAGTCAAGCATACACCAGTGATAGCTGGCGTCTGCGGTACTGATCCCTTCCGAAGCATGCCTGGGTTCCTCAGGCAGCTCAAGGATCTGGGATTCGCCGGGGTGCAGAACTTCCCGACGGTGGGATTGATAGACGGCCAGTTCAGGGCCAACCTCGAAGAGACGGGCATGTCATATGACCAGGAGGTCGACATGATTCGCCTGGCCCGGGAGATGGACATGTTGACTACACCATACGTCTTCAACGTCAAGGAGAGCAAGAAGATGGCAGAGGCGGGAGCGGACATTCTGGTGGCCCACATGGGCCTCACTTCGTCGGGCAGCATAGGGGCGACCAGCGGGAAGACGCTTGACGAGAGTGTCAAGCTGATCCAGGAGATCCAAGAAGCTGCTGTGCAGATCAAGCCGGACGTGATAGTCTTGTGCCATGGCGGGCCGATCGCAGCCCCGGATGATGCAAAATACGTGCTGGAGCGGGTGAAAGGGGTCCACGGGTTCTACGGGGCATCATCCATGGAGAGGCTGCCAGTTGAGGAGGCCATCACCAACATAACAAAGACCTTCAAAGCTCTGAAGCCCAGTTCATAGGTAGAGTGGGACATCATTCTGGGCCGTGGCCGAGCTGGTGGCCGAGCTGGAGCACGAGTGGATGGATGGATGTACTGCAGTGTATTCCCGCTGATAACTGCCTCTTCAGACATGTCACACCACAAATGTATAGCTATAATGTTATTAAAAGAATTGCTTGTCGATGCGGTTGTTGGCCTTGACGAAAAGGTGGTTGCAGACCCGAGTGACGCCCCGGGCAGCCCGCTGCCGAGCCGCATTCACCCGAGGAGGCGACTCCACTAAAATTTCTAGAAGCCGCTCCCTTGCAATGACGATTTCCATCATCCTTCCAGTCTGGGTCAATCTTTTACCAATCCCAAACAGAACCCCATCCACTGTGCCCTGCAAAACATTCAGCGATCCCGAAAACGTTGAACTGTGTCTCCTTCTGATTTGATTGCTCTTGTTCGGCCTCGCAGCAGAATCGCGTAACAATCAAGCAACCATGGGTTGGTTCTGGGCTGATGCTGCAACGCTTCACACTCCGTCCGCCGCCCCTGCGGCGCCAAAGCCGTCCTCCTGCCCAGTGCCACATCAACAACGTGGAGATGCGGCACCACCCGTAAGCCTCCTCCGCTGGCATGCGCCCCTACGTTGCAGAACTTACAGGCTGACAAGAGCTCAGCCAAGCTGCCCTATGCACAACAAGACCGTCGATGTCCTAGGCTCCGCAGCGCCATCTCCCCCATCTCCCCCATCCCCTCCGCCGTCGTCATGTCCCGTCCCACACAACCAAGCCGGCAAGGCCGACGACGCCTCATTCCTCTCCAAGATTAACCCTCTCAACTTCATGTTCCGCGAGATATCACAAGCGCCCGCCCCCAACCAGACACACGCCCTCCCGGTCGAGCGGGATCCGAGCTCCATCCCCAAGGGCACCGGCGACGGCAACTGGGAGTACCCGTCCCCCCAGCAGATGTACAACGCCCTGCTGCGCAAGGGCTACACAGACACCGACGTCACGGCCGTGGAGAGCATGGTGGCCGTCCACAACTTCCTGAACGAGGGCGCCTGGGCCGAGGTCGTCGAGTGGGAGAAGCGCTTCGGCGGCGGACTGTCGCGGGCCTGGGAGATCTGCCGTCGCGGCGAGGAGAATGCCGAGGAGACACGCCGCGTTCTGGACTGGAAGGCCAACGCCGAGCCCATCAACCCTACCCTGATCCGCTTCCAGGGCCGGCCCAAGGAGATGACTCCCAAGGCCGCCATGTTCCAGGTCATGGGCTGGCTGTACCCAGCCAAGTTTGGGTCAGTTGAACCTATGCGTGACTTGATTTGACACTGCACCAAAGGAATCGCAGTGCTAACGTTAGGACAGTACCGAGCCCCCCTTTGACCGCCACGACTGGTACGTCGCTCGAAATGTAGACGGGAAGGAGAAGCAGGTGCGCTATGTGATTGACTACTACAGCGGCCCTCCGGAGCCGACCGGCGAGCCCGTTTTCTTCCTCGACGTTCGGCCCGCCCTCACCCCAACCGGCGCTGTTGAGCGGATGATGAGATGGGGCGGCGACGTCTGGTGGAGGGCCTCGGGAGGAGTAGTACGCGAGGCCAACCAGAGGTCTCAACAGTGATATCTCGACCAGGCCCGGCAACTGGGCAGACGGGCGAGCATGAGCGGTGGAAGCACTTGGTTCTGATCGGTGGATTGTTGCATGGTGTGGACTAGACTCTGACTTGAAAGCTGGCGTTTGGGATTGGGTATACCGGAATGGTGCGTGTCTTCTCGGGGGCCAATATTGCCTGGCCCTGTCACGAATTACAACCCTCCTCTCTTCTTGTACAGGATTACGATCGGGATGACAGCAGCACACAATGTACAACACGGCCATTATTATTCGGAGAGAATTAATACTCAAGCTTTCCAACTAATCGTCCCCGACCTCTCAATTATTCCCGCTCGACCCAATCTAGGTCGTAGCCGCCAGCTGGGTGACCTGGTCCAGCAAAGCCTTGTCCTCCCCGGCCGCGTTCTTGGTGACCTTGTCCCGGAGGTGATCAACCTGTTGACCCGCAGCAGCAGGCGGGTTGCCCTATTCGAGTCATCCCAGTCAGCGGACGAGTTTCACACACCCAGAGAGCCTGCGCAGTTTGGGGGGGGGGGGGAAGAGCATACCTGAGCCGTCTGGACCCTGCTGACCTGCATGGCCAGGAAGAACTTGGGCACCTTGATAGCAAGGCTGCCGCCGACGCTGCGCAGGCCGGCCTCGGTGGCCAGGTACACGTTGAGCTGGTCCTGTAGGGTGGCCAGGTCGGCGTCGGCGGGGTCCGCGGGCGTGGCGAAGGTGTCGAGCGCGAACTGGAGCGGGCTCGAGGAGGACTTTGAGAAGTCGATGTCGCTGAAGGTCGTCGACCCGGACGTCACGTCGGGCACGTTGTCAATAGTCGTACCGGAGCCGCAGGTCACAGAAGACTGGATGGCCGCGACCGAGTCTTGGACTTCCTGCGGGAGCGCCTCGTTGCCGACCACGAAGCAGGCGTTCTGGCGGGGCTCCAGGGTGGGCGCTACAGAATGGAAATGTCAGTCTTTTTGGATACCGACCAGGTGTCGAGGTGCCATTGGGCGGCGAGGGAGTTACTGACCTGCACCGGTGAGGGACAGGCTGGCGAGAGCCAGGGCGAAGGAGGCGGTATAACGCATGGCGGAGAATAGGATAGAATATGGGGTTGCAACGGGCGAGGGCTAAATCGCGGCAGGTTAATCGTGCAGAAGCGACAGGTGAGCCGGGCAAGACACAGTCTAGGCGTTAACGATAGAGGCAGGGCCGGCTGCAAAGAATTGAAGACTATAATTGATATGGCTGTTGGCTGAAAGAATGACAGGCCGGGGGAGATCAGTGGATCGGATGAAGGTGATCGACAAAACCATGCAGGATCAACGAGAAGGGATGGCATTTATAAACCATCGTAGACGCCCTCGCTTTCGTGACGTGCGGCTCTAAACCTTGATGCACATCATCGTGGTAGACGGCGGCGACGTTCATCGTGTGACACACATTGGGTTTCACAGGATGCAAGTGGGTCAGTCAATCCTACGATCAACACAGCGCAGCAACTGCACAGGTGCAGAAATTGTCCACGTTGAGCCCCTCGAGGGGTGCTGTTTTCGAACATGGTCATCTGATACAACTCAGACCCCAGGCTGTCAGAAACCTTGATTCCCTGGAGTAGCAGTTTATGCTTAATGATGGTTGACCTGCGCGCGCCCCCCTGAGCCGCAGGGTTTCAGGACGCCGTATCAAGCCAGGCGTCTTGTAGACAAGGGGGCGGAGCGAGCCGCCGTAAGGGAAAGCTTGGCAGGAGCCGCATCGTGGAGATGGGGTCAAATAATTCTGGGGACTGAGACTTCACCCCCTTCCCGATTGTTGCGGAATCCCGTAAGCGACTGTCACCAGCTGCCTGCGTTGGTGGTTCAATAAAGAGCGCCAATCCCCATTCCCGCCCAAGGAATTCCTTGGATCGCGTTATGGCCTGTTTCGCCCGTCTCTCCGTGTTCGACTGATATGCCGAAGTCCCGTTCCCAGTCTATTCCCACCGAGTCCTGTGTTCCTCGTGTTCTCGCAAAAGTTGAATATGTTCAGTGGAAGCGTTCTTCTCTAAGACACACTACCCCCCCCCCCCGCCTCCATGGATCCTCCACGGTTTGTACAATATGTGTCGATATCGACTGATCCCGCATGCTTAGAACAGGTCCACATCCGAAATCAAGTATGCGATCTCACTCTCTTGCTTGCGTGTTTGGCACCGCCCAGGAATGGTCGCCTTTGCGCGCAGACCGCCATGTGTCGAGCTTTCCGACACTTTGCCAGCTTTCATTTGCTGCATGTGAGGATGGTCAGTCGGTTTCTTCATCAGCGCCAAAGCCTCGTTTCCATGCTAGGCTTGTACACGTGAGGAGTTGTGGTCGTAAACTCACCTCGCACACGACGGCCGCGTGTTTAACTCCCATATTCTGGCCAATCCACCCAAGCCTGCCCTGCACGTATTCCTTCTGCTCCGGGGTAACGAATTGGCTCTCCGCCGCCAGGACCAGGGGCCATATCACCATCAGATTGGTGATACCTTCGACCGAGCCGGCATCGTCGCTTCCACACGGTGACCTGGCTCCTTTCGGTGGATCTTCTCCTATTCCTTTCCAGGAGCACAAGTACGGTATGCTAGCGATGATGTTATGGATGTCCTCCTTCGCGGTCTGGGACGCTGTTGTCCCGAGATTTTGAGGCCATGGATCCGTAGATTCGGCCAGCCAATTCGACACATCTGCAATGATGTGGCAGATGAGCAGTCGGAATGCGTACTTGTTCAACCAACGGGTGGCCGTCCACCAGTCTGGATACACAAGGTCTGCGGACTCGCTCGATTTGGCAAGCCACAGGTTCTTCTTGGCCATCAGGTCTTCCGACTCGTAATATTGGCTTACACGCCTCTCGAACTCCTGTGCCGTCATGAGTATCTTGACGGCTTTGCGGGTGGCCTCGGAATCTCTCCGTGGTGACGCAAGCAGGCTAGCCAGTTTGGACCGCAGGTCCAACATCCTCATCGAGGTCAGGTGTGGTCGATTGGCGCGGGGAATACTAGAGGCTTGCGTGGACCAACGCAGGATGTCGTCGTCTCCTATGACGGTAGACAAGTCATACTGGCGCAACTTGATGCGGGAATATGACTATTAGCCGATGTGTGTGGGGTGAGGAGCATTCCGGTTGGAAGAGATGCAATCATGGTACAAACTCACCCGCTCTTTCCAAGGGAGTTTGAGGTTGTATATACGTACCAGACTCTCCATGACCAGGTCAAACATCTCGGTGCCATGTTTGGAAGAAAACTGCTCAGGGCCCCTGAGGCGCAGGAGTTCGAGCGCAGCCCTGAAGTGTTGGGTGTATGCGATCTTGTCGGCGTCACCATATGCGAGTCCCTGTAGTTCGCTGCTCATCAGCATCCTGGCTTATCAAGTAGCCTGTTGTTCCCTTGCCACCGCTGCACACATACCTCATATACCCCCAGCAAGATTGTTGTAGCCAAGACAGTATCAGACTTGGCCGACTCCTTGACCTGGAGCGCTTCCCTCAGACCGCGGACGCCTGCGCCGTAGTACAGATGCGTCGCGGCTGCGGCCTCCCTACAGTTGGGGCGCATGGAAAATGCAGCGATGGAGACGGCGCTGAACATGTCTTGGAAATATCGATTCGACCCTTCTTGCGACGCGAGCAGTGACGGGATGAACGTCAGCATGCCCGTGTCCGACTTTCCGGGGCAGTACACGACATAGCTGGAGAGGAAGTAGCAGCGCGCCCGGTCGACCAGCGGCGTGTGTATCGATTGCAGGTCGAGGCCCATTACCCCGGATAGATCGCCATCGATGTCTGACGCCGACATGGGCCATGTCGACCCGCGCCTCGACTTGGTGATGGGGTCCGACAGGTTCCTCCTGTGACCACTAGGCGCCCCTTGGCCATTTGTCACCCCTTTCTGTGCGGGCACCGAGGACCTTCGTTGTTGTGTATCCTGCACGTCGAGCGCGGGGGAGTCTTCGGACGAAGGGGCCGAGTTTGGGCTCTTGCTGGTCATTGCATTTTCCTTGAGTGCAGCCAGCCGCTTGGCTTTGCTTCCCTTGCCGAATTTGGCCTTTATTATCGTCTTTTGCGTCTGGTCTCGCAGTTTGAAGCCTTGTGAGTATCCCGCGCACGTCCTACCCGACTTGAGGCACTTGACGCAGCCCGGCTTTGCCTCGTCGCATTTTATCCTCCTCTCCCGACAGTTGATACAGGCTCCAGACGGCTTCCCTGTGTTGACCATAACGACCGCGGCATATCCTGCAGGACACTCAAGGGAGCGAAGAAGGCGGTAAAAGCCCCGGAGGCGACCTGGTACATGTGACCAGTAAAGCCGGTAAATAATATGCCACCTGAAGTTGTCATGGGAGAGTGACGTGGAAGCAACACCTTGCACAGACAAGCATGTGAATGTCCATTCAGTCCAAGGGAGGGAGCATTCTTAAAGCAGGACGATACACTGCATTGCCACAGCTTTTTAGTCTGAAATTGTGACGCTGTCAGGCTGAGCCTATCACACCCGGGACGGTCGGATTAGCTGAAACAAACCACTGCACAGCATCGACATTCTAGACAACGTCAGCCACTTTGGCCTCATGTTCATCAGCATGCATACCACAGTACGACTATCAGCTGCCTTGCTGGCAACACTGCAAAGTTATCCTAGGATGCCCTGACACAGCACACTGGTGTTTCAAACCGAGGTTGGACGGAGACGGCATCTGGTGGATTGTCAACATGAACCAAACAGGCTGAGCGCCCTTGGCATCCAGGTTTCACATGCTCTTCCGTACCGTTCTTGCGAGTCTCCCCGCCCAGTACCACACTTTAAACTCCGCCCTTGTGAGCAGCCTTACCAGCGACAACGTAAGCAATCTCGAAAAACGCCTTGCGCTCCTCATCGGATGCTGCATTGGGTATGGTGGCCAAGACGGCACCTTTCCAGATCCCCCCGCTGTCAGAGAGCCGGAAGCTTGGACGAGAAACCGACGTTTGACGATATAAGTGGCCGGGCCTCCCCTGCTCTCGGGAAACTCCCACGCGCCGATCGCGCCGTACACTACCTCCCGAACCTGCTTCTTGCTGCCTCTTTCCGGTGATGCTACCTCCCGCCGAAGCTTATCCAGCCTGTGTCGGCTCCTCTCGACCCTTCGCCTTGGACACGTCCTCGGACGTGACGGGCCGAGCACCTGTCATGGCCGAAAACACGTCTGCATTATCCTCTGCCGACGGTAACGGTGGCGAGAGCCGGTCGAGGATGGCTCGCATCCTCAAGGCGCTCGACTCCCGTCGCGGCTTATAGTCTGAATTCCTGTATGCGCCGTTCATGAAGCCACTGACCGTCTGACCAAGTTCGACGCTCTTTCTGCGCATCTTGCCGAGAATCGTCTTGGGCGGCTCGGGCTCTTCCTGTGCCTGTGACTGTGATGCCTCGCCCTCCTCATCTACAGCCGCCAGGACCTGTCTCGATTTCTGAGTTCTTCTTGTTGTGCCTTCGGCAGTGACCGCTCCTTCCCTATTGCCAGCTGAGCTGCCAATTTCCTCTCCTGAGGTTCTTGTAATAAGTATGGACGGAATTTCTGGAGCCTCGGGAGAAGGTGATGGTATCTCTTCAGCTTCCAACTCATCAGAGCTTGGGTACCCTGATATGGGCCCAAACCAGGTGATCTGGGTTATGTTTTCTGCTGAGACAAAGGTAGCCATGCTTGGTCCTGGCAGTCTCCGCCGCTTGCGAGGGAAGCCTGGGAATCTGATGGGTCCATTGGCCGGACTGGTGTTTAGGGACGTTATTGGATCAGCAGCTGTGGAGCCTGTTGGTTGCATGGCTATTGGAGGATTGAATACGGCCGGTGTTGGCCTGTGGTGTTTCATGTGTGTTGTCCTGTGCTTGTTGGGTTTGAAGAGCTCATCAGTCAGGTCACGGACGTAGTATGACAGTCCTCTCATGTCACCAAGCGTGAGTCGGTAGTCTCCCTTAGCAATTACCCTGTCACCGGTTTCTGGACAATTCTTCCTGGTTGCTGAGACAACAAACTCTGCAATCTCTTCAAAGACATATTCTACCTCATCTCGAGGGATGAAAGCCGGGTTGTGCTGGGATTCACGGGGGTACTTTTTGTCCAGCGCCGTAAGCGCCATGTAAAGCTGTATATGAAGTATGCTTTAGGGAAAATGATGATTGTGTCTTAGGTGATTCTTCCTCAGAGACTGGATATAGGTTCAAGAGAGCTTGAGATGACAGTTGCAAAGGGGGTTGATGGGTTGGATAGAAGGAGGAAATGAGTGACAGAGAAATTTTGGCCCCGGAACCCAACACTCCAACAGAAGAGGAAGGCACGAGACGGTCCATGATGTATGTTGCCTTCACTTTGTACATGGAGGCAGGACAAGCGAGGAGGAGGGTCGGTGGGGAAGAAACATGGCCACTACCTAGGTAAGTAACAGGTACAAACCGGCACCTTTCTTCTGTCCCACAACAGCAGAGAGAATGGAAGCAGGTTACCCGAGGTGAAATGAATGTAGTAAATGGTGAATACTCAGAGCAGAGAATCAGAGCGATCAGGCAAGAAGCAATGTGAACATGAGGAAGAAAAACAAAGGAGACTGAACACCCCTCGAAAGGATGGTTGAAAAGTGATGCAAGGAATAAGAAGAAGAGAAGGGCATTTCCTCCACAAAAATGACGAAATATTCCAGTAAGAGCTACCAGTGTGGGCAACTTCCTTCTCATTCACTCAGCTCAGTGCTGTGCCTTGTCTTGAGGAGCTCATTGCTTAAGCTGCTGGCCTGTCTCCACAAAAATGAGAGCACAGCTTTGTGGGCCTCGAAAGCACTCAACAAGCACTCCGAATCGAGTGAAGAGTATGAAGTTATCAGAGCCCAGAAGCGAGGCTGTCGAATCTAGGCAAGCCTCTTTCCAGGGAATGCTAGGCCTAGGCCAGTCAGTCTCCATTGAAGAGTGTCTTCCGGAGCTGCGTGAAGTCCTGATGGGAGTCATGCTAGGGTGAAATATAAGAGATGGATAAGACACAGATTCTGCCATTGCCAAGGCTTCATGTTGTGCGGAAGAATGAAGGCGACTTATTCATTCAGCAATTTGAGTGGTAGAGAGCATGCATGGGGTGATGGTTCGCCCTGACTGGGTTAGAGACCTTGGAATACCAGATGAATTTGGTACTTATTAGTGACTTCAAATACTGGCATTGTAAGCTGGCGGCTAACAGCGAGCTAACAAGGCTAGCTGCAAGGCCAGAGCTACATCGATAGCAGCTCACCCTTGTCAACCTTATCGTTATCGGCTCAGGGTACTCCAGGTTATTTTTCTGGCGCTAGTTTCTGCAGCCAAGGTCAGCTGTGAATATCAAAAATAGTGCTGGCTTCATTTGTCACCCAGCCTTAAGCGCCCACCCGGAGTCTTTGTCCAAGTCTTGATGGCAGTACACATTCGCAGACACCACAGGAAGTCATGACCGGTGCACCCATGACAGAGACCGATCGAGAGGCAGAGGACCACTACACCCGTCTCCACATTGCTCCTCTAAATCCAGAGCTCCTCAAGGTCATTGTACCACAAGCTGTCCTCCCTAAAGCTCGCGAAATCTCCTACCACACACTCCAGGCCTTCCCCGAGCGGCCATACGGTTTCATCGAACTCCCTTCCACCGACGCTCGAAAGATCAAGAGCAAGCTCAACGGCGCAGTTCTGAAAGGCGTCAAGATTCGGGTCGAACCAGCCCGACCGGACAATATGCCAAAGCCGGATCCCGATGCCATCACCGGCACTGCTGCCGGTGGTGACCTGGAGCGCAAATCGAAGAAGTCCAAAACCGAGAAGCGGGAGAAGAAGAGGAAGCGTGACCCTCAGGAGATTGCCGGCATTGAGTTAGAAGAGGGCCGCAAGATCAAGCGTGGCTGGACAGTCACGCCAGATGAGGCAAAGGCGAAGAAGAAGAAGGAGAAGGAGAGAGAAAAGACAAAGTCTAAGTCAAGCAAGGACAAAAAGGACAGGGAGGGTAAAGAAAAGAAGGATAAGAAGAAGAGACGGAGAGATGCCGAGTCCGAGTACACCGATGGACCCGAATGCTTGGTGAAGACACAACTTCCACCGAACAAGCGTGTTGCCGTGGCTGGTGACTCCCAAGGTGAGGCGAAAAAATCAAAGAAACACAAGAAGCACCAAGTTGTTGTCCATGAGTTTGAGAACACAACCAAGTTCCCCACATACTTCAAGGCTTCTAAGGGCGCCACTACACCCGGAACTGGATATGACTTTGTGGAGGGCAAGGGCTGGGTGGACAGTGATGGAAATGTGGTGGAGAAGATCAAAAGCACAAGACCCAAAGGCCTGCCAAAAACCCTGGTCGAGAAGAAGATTTCAGAGGATGATGATGAGGATGACACTACTAGCAGCAGTGGAAGCTCTTCAGAAGAGGAGGAGGATTCTGAGGCCGAGGATGATAACGTCGCTGCGAAAAAGGAGCACAAAGCTGCACACCCAGCCCTCAAGTCCTTGGCTATAGATGTTGCGACCAGCACCGCCTTAGAGAGCCCCCAGGATTCTGCTCGACCAAAGTCTTCGAGCTCAGCCAGGAGCCTGACAATCAAGATACCCCCGGCAACCCCTTCCTCCAACAAAGTCCACCCTCTCGAAGCCTTATACAAGCGGCAACAGCAAGGCGAGGCAGCGAATAAGGCAGACACCACAGGTGACCAGCCTTTTTCATTCTTCAGCGGGCAGGATGTTGAGGACGAAGATGACAATGACCTTGGCCAAGGAGAAGTGGTGGATGGCTCTGGGGTCGATAATGATGAAAACAGCAGCCAGGCAGGTCCCTCCCAGGGCAGCCAGCTGCCTATGACTCCTTTCTCCAAGCAGGATTTTGAGTGGCGAGGTATGCGGAGTGCAGCTCCCACCCCAGACACTGCCCATCCCAGCCGGTTTTCAAGGATCTGGCCGCTCAGAGATGACAGGGAGGACAGCCCAGGCATTCCAGAGGGTGAAGAACATGATGGTCGATTGAACAGCCCAATGGGTGCCAGCCAGGCCAATGACGGGGAGGGAGAACCAACCAACCCCAGCGCTGACTTCCAGAAGTGGTTCTATGAGAATCGAGGTGACCTCAATCGGTCTTGGACGAAGAGGAGAAAGACAGTAGCCAAGCAGAAGAGGTATAGGGAGAACAAGGCCCGGGCCACCTGATCAACAGGCAGCTCAATGAGCTACTTAATTAGACAGTTGCACAACTTTCTGGACTACCTTCTTGGTTAAACACTTGCCATGGTTGTAGGTTTGATCCTTTGGAATTTCGTCTATGAATCTTGAGTGTATGCTACTGCCATATTCGTTGAAGCAGCCTGTAGACGATGTGCGCTTCATGTGCTGAGTCCTCTGCATCTCCTAAACATATTGATGACTCCCTTCTTCCTCCATAAATATGCTCTTCTTGTTGTACAGATGACTTCCATTTACAAACAAAATCCATTGTCTCAAAGTGAGGCAGGCTAGTGGATTCCAACCAGAGGTAAGCCTCGGTGCAGATTCAAGGCCAAGGGAGCTGAACCCCTCAAGCAGATGCAGCCATTAAAAGCAGATGCAGTCGTTGTAAGCAGGAGGATTCCACATGACAGACTCGTGAAAGACTCCATCAGAACGAACGGCCACGAGGCATTAGGATCCCGCAATGCAAAAGAGAAAAAAAATCAAACAAATGCGATGCAAGTGATGCATGCGGAAGCTTGTGCTCAGAATTCTCACAGCACAAAGATGAGTATGGCAAAACAAAAGGACGTGAAAGACAAGGGAAGGTATGAAAATTCAAAAGTGATGAATCCAAACACTGCAGGAACAGGTGCCGCAAGCCTATCCTAGACGATGGCGGTGGTGGAGTCTAGCCATCATTCTCTCTGCCTCGAGAACGTAAGGGGGAAGCCAACTCAATGGGATAAATTGGTTTGGGAGAGTGAATCGATGTCAGATCCCGACCAAAGCTGCTAGCCATGCCAAGTGGGTAGCGCTGGGCATCAGTGTCGCGCTGGCTGGCAGGATTGGAGCTCCGTACAGCTTCGCACAGCTCAGTCAAGATTGAGGTTCTGGTTTCAGACTGTGCCATGGTCTCACCAGAGACTGTCGTTGGTAGCAGATGTTCGTTAGACTGGAATCGTGACATAGACTGCTGCTTTGGAGACGGTGTAGGAGGTGCATCTGACAGCGGACTGACTGAACGTGGAGCCGACTGGATTGAAACGCTGCTGGCGTGGCTCACCCTGCTAGCTGTGCAGTTTACCCCAGCAGAGGGTGGCACAGGGAAGCCAAGGGGCAATGTCAGGTAGCGGTTGTCTTGAAGGGAGCTCTGTGGCGGGACTGTAGGAACTGGTCTGATCAGTTCAGGATAAGGGGTTGGCGGGCGACGTCGCTGACTTTCTAAGTTGTCCAGCTCGAACTCATTTGGATGAGGTAGTCGACCAAAAGACTGTTGGGGAGACCGGGTAGCGGACCGTTTTTTCAGAGATGGCCACTTGATTTTCGGCAGGCGGAGAGTCAAATTGAATGGTGGACAGCGATGAGCCCAGCAGTGTAGCCGAAATGGTCGAAATCGGGAGGGGGCTGTTGTTGGATCACACAACATGTGACCAAGACCAGCAGCGCTGAGAACCAGAATGGTGATGCTGATAACCATCCAGACAATGTAGCCAACAGGCATGGGTTTTCCAACCTGGTTCATGACAGTCATGATGGCACCTGTGGCGGTGATAGACAAGAGACTGAAGAACAGTAGAGAGACCGAGATGACGAACTGGATAAAGCTCCTTGCTTTATCCTGTCCGTTCCCCTCAGAGTCTGTGATCTGCACCTCCATGGGCAGAGGTGAGCCGGACAATACCACGTGCTGAAAATCAGGCAGGCTTAGTGGCCGACTGAGCCTAGCTGCTGTAGCAGTACCTTCAGTGAAGGTGATATGTGTTGAAGGTCCATGGCACCCCATGATTTCCAGCGAGGAACGAATCTCTCGGTCCTGAGCGCCATGGCCGTGGGCTGAGTGGCTGGTCATTGTTGGGTTCTTCTGAGTAAACAGTCAGTGATAGTCCAATGATATCCTCAGAACTCAACAGAAGTCATGCTACACATAGCTTGCAATTTCACGGTCGCTCACGTACCTTGTACCAGGAGATGCTACTGTTCAGGAAAGGGTGTGTTGTTTGACGCGTCTCAACGCTAGCAATTGTCCAATTATGTCAATATCGTTCAATAAAACCAGCAGAAAGTAAGGAATTTGAAGGAGAGAGTTGGTCGTATACTCACAAATTCACCAGGTCAAAGCATTCAGAGACTGAATTGTTGTGTTGTTGAGGCTGTTGCGACAGGATGAGGCGATGAGTGATTCACACAACGGTGAAGGCCGAGTAGGAATCCTGATGCAATATCTCAAAAACGAAGAGGATTTGAGATTACTTTGCTCCCTGATGAGAAATCGAGCTGGCAGGAATTGCAACTTGTTGCGAGAAAGGAGCAGTCAAGGACGGCATCAAAGTTGTTGAAGCTGAGAGAGTTCCTGCCGATGACCATGGTGGCAGATGCGACTGATTGGAAAGTTTTGAGCCAGCTTTCAAGACGATGGCAGAAACGCCTCCCCTCCATCTGCCAGGCTCGACACCAAATTTGTGCCTGCGGAGGAGGAGGGAGAGCATCATGGGAACTGTCCATCTCGTTTGCATAGCTTACACCCTCTTTGAGGCTGTTGACTATAGTGTACCTGTGAATATACTCAGCCTTATATTTACTAGAATAGTTTGCAGCCTCCATCACAGTCCAAATGAGTATAATTGTGCTCTTCTGAGAGGAATAATACTCACCGTGATGCTCCGAAGGTACTTATCCCCAGTCGGCCGAAGTTTAGCCAGCTCCGGGGCGCTCGGACCACCTAGCGGGCCACTACGTCATTGGCTGTTAATCCTAGAGCTCTAGTTCGACATGTGCTGATTCACTTACTCACGCCTGTCTTGGTCGTCATTGTGCCCGATCACAACAACAGCAAGTTGGGGTCATTACTATGTCGCAACATAGAGCAACCAGTTCTTCGAGATGAGGCCTTCCTGTCTGGCGCAAGGCCGACTCTTGCTTCTCCGGATTCGAGGATCGATCCTCCAGCCGCCAACACCGTGTGCAGCATCGAGCGCAGCAGCAAGCAGGCCAAGCGCAAGCCCGAATTCCACTCTCCTCTGCTGTCGGATTGTTCGGAAAGGCCAAACAAGAAGCCATACAAGTGCACAATGGCAGAATGAATGGCAGAAGCAGAGGTTCAAGTGGTGGGAAGAGAAAGGGCACAAGTTCGGAGAGACGACGGGAGAAAAGTCGGGTCAGACATCTGGGCAGAGACGGCATGGTTCCCGAAGGCAGGAGCAGGGTTGGCAGTGGACTGTGCCGCCTCACAGAGGACGAGCACCCCTGCTGGCTGCCGCTCATGCCACGGGCGCCCTAGGAACAGCGGCATTTGTCAAGCTCTCTGAGAACGAGGAGGCATCAGGGGACACCGGCGAGCAGCGGATGCTGCAGGCATCCCGAAAGGAGATAGCCAAGAAGGTTGATGACGATGACCGAGGGATGTCCCGGCTGCGTCACAAGGTCGTCTTGTTCCTCGACCTCTATGTCTGGGAGCCGCTTTGCACTGGGTTCCGGTTCCTTCACCTTGCCCTCATCTTCGTGCCAGTCATCCTTGCAGTTCCGGCAATATGGATCGGCAGAAGGCAGAGAGACCGCAACAACGAACGGTCAGGTACGCTTTGGTGGTATGGTTTCCTCGTGACCGGCATGGAATGGGCTGGTCCGGCTTTCATCAAGGTACGTTAAAAGTTGCTGTCAGATTTGAGAATCAAAGTCCCAGCTCGGAAGCATCGTATCCTGTCTTTGGCAACTCACAGCCTTTCTGCGAGGAGTGCCCTGAGAAATGAGGACACATGGAAGATCACCAGAGGGTTGCCTTTGTGGGCCCCCCACTGTGTCCAGTGATGGACCCTGAGATGGTGAGATCTCTGGGTGGGATGAAGTGATGCCCATTCTTTATCCTCAGGAGCAGTAGGATATGTGTCTTTGTCGCCAAGATTGGCCTGCAGGTCAGCAAGGAGGGCCGGTAGGAAGAGCCAAGTGGTTAAGAAAGAGGTCAAGAGGGTTGAAAGGAGGCCAAGTGGATGTCAACAGCCAAGATGTCAACAGCCAAGGCGGGAAGGAGAAGAAATGGGAGTGAAGAGAACTAATGGGGGACAAGAGAGGGAGCCAGTTGACTTGCCAAGAATTTGGCATCAACATGGACACGATCTGGGAAGTCAAGTGGCATCTCCGGCTGACATAACCTTCATCAAAAACATGGAAAGTGGCAACCCACTCATCCGCCTTGGTGGCCATGTTCATGCTGTTCCTGAGCATGAAGGGGCAGACGGTGCGAGTGGCCAGGCCTGTCGAAGTGCAACAGAGAGCTAGCCTGTTCTCACTTCCGGGAGATCCACAGTCAAAGGCTGACACTTCTTGCAATAGCTGGGTCAATGGGCCGCCTCTCGATCCGACATCTTCCCGACTGAGCTGTGCGAGATCATGTCGAAACTACACTCCGATGCTCCAGCTCACTCCATACATGCAACAAAGCGCATAGTGCAGGCTGCTTTTGGTGACCGAACGTTCGAGGAGATATTTGATGAATTCGACGAGAGGCCACTCGGTGTGGGAGCCATTGCTCAAGTATACAAGGCTAAGCTCAAGCCCGACTTGGCAGGCCCTGGAGACCCTGATTTACTTGACGACCAACCTGGTGGAACAATCCGGAAGAACGTTACGAAGAACGTTGGCACCGTCCTCAAGAGTACTCCGAAAAGGGTTCCCTCCTCATATGTCGCCGTCAAAGTCCTCCATCCTGGAGTCGAGCGCACTGTGCGCCGTGACTTGCGTATTATGAAAGCTGTTGCGTCTGTTCTCAATCTCATCCCCACCATAGAATGGCTCTCTCTGCCCGACGAGGTTGAACAATTTGGTGAGATGATGAAGCTGCAGCTCGACATGCGCATTGAAGCTGCAAACCTCACTATCTTCCGCAAGAACTTCAAGAATCGCACCACAGCTTGGTTCCCCTTCCCGTACACCGAGTTCACGACGAGGAACGTCTTGATAGAGGAATTCGCCCACGGCATGCCACTAGCTGACTTCCTGGAGAATGGAGGCGGTGTGTTCCAACGAGATATTGCCTCAGAAGGACTTGACGCCTTCCTCCGCATGTTGCTGCTTGACAACTTCATTCACGCCGACTTGCATCCCGGCAATATTATGGTCCGTTTTTATGAGGCCGAACAGCCAGAGCTACCCTTGAAGCTTCGCCTTCGCCGTCAGGATGGTGAGGATCAGACAATACCATCAGAGCAGAACGACGTGACGGAAAAGGTGCTGGCCAGGCTTCGACCCCTCCGTCACCAGAAGGACTCTGAAGCGTGGAATGCCGAACTAGAGAAAATCGACCGGGAGGGCTACCGTCCGCAGCTAATTTTCATCGACACGGGCCTGGTCACCGAGTTGAACGAAACTAACCGCAAGAACTTCCTTGACCTTTTCCGTGCTGTCGCGGAGTTTGATGGCTACAAGGCCGGGAATCTCATGTGTGAGAGGTGCCGTCAGCCTGATGCTGTGATAGACAAGGAAGTTTTTGCCCTCAAAATGCAGCACTTGGTCCTCGGGGTCAAGAGCCAGACCCTGGCGCTGGGCAATCTGAAGATCGGCGACATTTTAGAGAAGGTCCTTGACATGGTGCGGAGCCATCACGTCCGTCTCGAAGGTGACTTCGTCAATGTTGTCATTAGTATCTTCCTCCTTGAGGGAATCGGGCGCACCTTGGACCCCAACACAGATCTTCTGAGTAGCAGCCTGCCTATTTTGCGTCAACTGAGCACACAACAGGGCAAGGATATGGCCAAGGGAGGCGACTTCAGTATGCTCATTCTTTGGATGGGTCTGGAGACCAGGAGGTTCCTTCAGATAAGTATTGACGATGTATATGTTCCCCTATCCCATCTGTTGTTGAATAGGAGTGGAGCTCGAGCTAACCAACCCATTTCTGTGCCAGGTCGAACGATGTGTAAAATATGACCTCCTCTCACCCAACGTTTAGACGACAAGGCACCTGCCTCGGCGGTGTAAAGCAGGAGACAGGCACGGTGGCGTTTGGAGTTTTCCGCGTATCACAACATTTACGCACTTCTAGACGGAAGACACATTAGATCAGATCCGAACCTACACAGACAGCGTCGGCGTGCACATGAAAAGAGCTGCAGGCAATTAGACACACCTAGCCTCTTCTGAGTCCTCCAGATTAATCTCAACCCGTGTTAGCCATGCCGTCCGCCACAATATCTGGTATATGTCCTAGTTTGGGTTGTGACCCGGACCTATCAAATGGCGGCTGTCCGCCGCTGTAGAAAAGGTTTGAACCTGGCTCATACGAAGCCGGCATGGATGTTGGCAGCCTTGATGTGGCTCACTACACCGCATGAGAGAGGCGTCAGGTGCAGGTTTGCAAATTAAGAAGATCTAGGCTCTCGGCCGTTACTGGCAGGTCCATGCGCGCCGCTGCGTTCTCATTCTATTAACCAAAGCTGGGAAAGTGAATGTTCCAAGACCGTGGAGCTAGATAGTCTGCCACCAATCAGACCGGGTTCCAAGAGGAAGCCGATATCAGAGCACTCCCGGGACAACAATGCGGGGCTGGCCGATCGCCCACACCTGCGTCCGGACAGACGGAGAGGGGACCTGAATAAGTCGGTCATTGGACCGACGACATCGGCACAAGCTCATAGGTGCTTATCTCTCGAATCTACTAAGGCGAAGGGGCGTGCCTACTGATTGCTAGACTCGAAGCTTTGATCGTGGTTCTACTCCGATCTTATCGACCCGCATGGGGGCTTGGCCCCATTGCCATTGTGGGATGCTGTTGCTAATTTCAAGCACATCCGTTCAGTGCGATAGCTGTCACAAGCGGGCTTTATCATCTATCAACCATCTCGTCGTGCAGCTTGTCAGTGCCGTTAACGGACATGCCACTGCACGACACGCCTTGTGATACTTCCAGCTCGCAACAGACTCCAAGCTTGCAGCAGCGTATAGTTAAATCCAATCATTGTCCAAGTTTGTCACTTATTACTGAGGAGAACCTTCAACCCCACATGCCTTCTATATAATTGCCTTCTAGCTCTGTCTTACCCGCATCAGAATACACTATCCCCCGCAAGTTAACAAGCCAACATCATCTTCAAGATGGGCTCCATTGCAACTGAAATGCCCCACCCCCTCGACCCTCTGTCACTCGACGAGATCGAGACAGTCATTACATCTGTAAAAGAGGCTCACGGAGATGTCTTCTTCAATGTCGTCTCATTGCATGAGCCGCGCAAGGTTGAGATGAGCGCGTGGCTCGCGGACCCAGACAAGTTACCACGTCCAGCCAGAGTAGCTGATGTTGTGGTTATTGCGCCTGGCGGAAAGGTTTTCGACGGCCTTGTGGATGTCAAGACGGCGACCATCAAGCACTGGGAACAATTGGACGGCCTCCAGCCTATCGTGAGTCTACGGCCATTATCTGAAGCCAGTAGCAGCATGCCCAGGTGGTTAGTCTGACGTGTGGAACAGATCACCATGGAAGAGCTCCAGGCAGTTGAGTATGTCTGTCGGAAAGATCCTGGTGTGATTGAACAGTGCAAGATCAGCGGCATCCCCGAAGAGGATATGCACAAGGTCTACTGCGACCCGTGGACAATCGGCTACGATGAGCGACATGGCTCAAAGGTCCGCTTGCAACAGGCACTTATGTACTACCGACCCAATGTGGACGACTGCCAGTACCAATACCCGCTGGACTTCTGCCCGATCTATGATTCTGATAAGCAGGCCATTATCGCAATCGACATACCCAAGGTGCGCCGACCACTCAGCACGGCTACGGTCATCAACTACACCCCATCGTACGTCAACGAAAAGGAGGGTGGCTACAGGAATGACCTGAAGCCCATCAACATCACACAGCCCGAGGGCGTTTCATTCAAGTTGACCGGTAGGGAGATCGAATGGCAGAGCTGGAAGATGCACATCGGCTTCAACTACCGAGAGGGAATCGTCTTGAACAACATCACATACGATGATAAGGGAACAGTCCGACCCATTTTCTACCGCTTATCACTGGCGGAGATGGTGGTACCGTACGGAAACCCTGAGCACCCACACCAGAGGAAACACGCGTTTGACCTTGGCGAGTATGGAGGTGGATACATGACCAACAGTCTTGCGCTGGGATGTGACTGCAAGGGAAGCATCCACTACCTCGACGCACACTTCCCCACTCGCGTAGGAGGCGTTCGGACCATCAAGAACGCCATTTGTATCCACGAGGAGGATGACGGGATTCTCTTCAAGCACTCAGACTTCAGGGACGATTCCGTCATTGTGACTCGGGCCCGCAAGCTCATCATCCAGCAAATCTTCACGGCCGCCAACTACGAGTACGCAATCCAGTGGGTCTTCCACCAAGACGGGACCATCCAGCCCGAGATCAAGCTCACTGGCATCCTCAACACCTATGCCCTGAACGCCGACGAGGACCCTTCGCCGTGGGGAACGCAGGTCTACCCCGGTGTCAATGCCCATAACCATCAACACCTATTCTGCCTGCGAATCGACCCCAACGTCGACGGGCCCAACAATACCGTCTTCATGACCGACACCGTGCCCTCGGACGCCCCCGTCGGCAGCGCAGAAAACTACTACGGCAATGCCTTCTACGCCAAGAGGACCAAGCTCGCGACCACGGGCCAATCGAAAACGGACTACAACGGAGCTACTTCTCGGACATGGGATATCTGCAACGAGGGAAAGTTGCACCCGTACAGCAAGAAGCCCGCTTCATACAAGCTTGTCAGCCGTGAGGTACCGGGCCTGTTGCCCAAGGAGGGGTCGCTGGTGTGGAAGAGGGCAGGGTTTGCCAGGCACGCCGTCCATGTGACAAAATGTAAGTGGCCATTAAGCCCACTCAGAGACGTCCCGTTTAAGACAGAAACCAAGCTGACATTGTATTAACGGCACACAGACTCGGACGACCAGCTCTGGCCCGCGGGCCGCCACGTCCCGCAGACCTCTGGGGAGCCCTCGCGCGGCCTGCCTGAGTGGATCGGTGACGGCAACGAGTCCATTGAGAACACGGATGTGGTCCTCTGGCACACTTTTGGTGTGACACACATCCCCGCCCCCGAGGATTTTCCCGTCATGCCTGCGGAGCCGATGACCCTCCTTCTGCGCCCGCGCAACTTCTTCACCAACAACCCCGTCATGAATGTGCCTCCGAGCTATGTCTCTATCCCTAGCCAGGTCGCGGCTAACAACGAGGCAGTTGTTGACGCTGCAGATAAGGTCAGCAAGCTGGCGTTTGATGAGGATTGCTGTGCTGGGTCGACTGGAACGAATGGATCCAACGGGAATGGCGTCCATTAATTGTCGATTACAGTTCGCTGAGCCAAGATTGCACATTGAGAATTGAACTTGTGGCGGGTCTATGAGATCGTTCGGCTTGGAATTGGGCTTCATTGTAAATTTATTGCAGCTCTGATATGACTTTGGGTCTGGATGGTGCTTTGTGTACGTAGCCTCTTTCAACGCTGAGAATGAGACTGCTCTAGCTCCTAGCTTTACTTGTTCCTAGTCTGAAACATTTCCTGCTATTGGGACTGGAGTTTCCATGAAATCAGTGACCCTGGGATTGAATGCAGAAGACTACAGACTGCTTGAATTGATTCATTGCTGCTGTAGTTGGAAGCACTCACTGTTTGGTATACACTTGTGGACGTGGGAAAGGGAGGCTGACTCAAATGGAGTTCTACCCTAGGGTAGTTGACTAAATTTGCACACATGTAATCTCGAAGAAAACAAAACGCAGTAAACTCAAGTTCTGGATAAAATCTCACCTAAATCATCTGCCTTTCGCGACACAGCAAGCTGGAATTTTCTTGGATTTCCAGGAAGCCATCCACGATACTTCTTACCTAATGGTACCTCATTTTCCTCTAGTGTCGGACACACCAATGATTGAATCTCCTTGTAGATTGGTGTGGCCATCGGAAGCCATTACCACAAACTCTAACCAAGACTACGGATTGCCTCTCCACCTCTTGTTCCTGCCATCTCACGAAGATATTTCCGACTGTACATATGATCATCCGAATCATCCTCATCGTGAAATTCGCCTTCACCCTCGCGGCCATCGAATTCCCTTGGGCCACTGAGCCTGAGACTACCCATTTCCTGCAAATATGATTGGGAAAATAGAGATTTGTCACCAGGAAATACGAATCTCTCACCATATCTGGAAGTTCTGGAAGGTCCAGGCTCAGGTTGCTGGGACATGCGGGTCCTAGATGGCTCACGGCGATGTCCTGTTCTTGATGGACTGCTGTTCTCGTCTCTCCTTGGGTACTGCTCTCTGACACTGAAGTCTTCGTACCTTGCACTTCTGGATGGTCCAGAGTCATAGTGTTGGGATGTGCGGGTCCATGATGCCTCACGTCGTTGTCCTGTTCTTGGCGATTCCATGCACTCCTCTCTTTTTGGACACTTCTCTGTCGCGCTGGCTTCATCATCAGTTGTACTCTTGGACGGTACAGCCTCACCTTGATATGGCATTCTACTGACTCTCGAATGCTCGTCTCGACTTTCTTCTCTTGAGGGACCCATGGAGCCATCTCTTCTTGCAAATCGCACCCTCGCGCCAGTATCATCATGTTTTGCCCTCCTAGATACTTCGACTTCGGCTTCAGATTCAGGGGACCTATGGGACCTAGGTGGCTCACGTTTACGTCTGTGCCATTGTGTTGTTCTCTCAGAGCTCTGAGGAGGGTAGTGTCTGCCGGGGACATGCTCGCCCCCTATCGGCTCTCTGTCGCGGCGGCTCCGAGAGCCCGACCGCCGTGACGAGTTCGAGACAGGCGAATTGCAGCCTGACCTGTCTCGCTCGCTAACTTGATCATCGTGAGGTACGTGCAAAGGCTGTACTTGGGCACGTGGATGGCGGTACACCCGTGCTGGCGGCGGGGGCGGGGGCGAGATGGTAGACCTGGTGCTTGGGTACGAGGCTGAAGTCGACGAGGAGGCAATGGAATCACGTCGCTGCTGTATTCGAGAATCCTGGCTAGCGCCGCGGCTCCCAGGTCGGTTCCCAAGGGGTTCCGGCGTGTTGCGACCAACGGATTTTCGGAAAAAGTCTTGGGAGTACGCTCGTGCAGTCTCTCCTCTTGGCGGGCTTGAGAATCCTGAGAATGGGGCTTCCGAACAAAGCGAGCCCTGGCGTGGTGTTGAGGGGCCTGAATAAACCCAGTTCTCAGCAGCCAATTCTTCCTCGGTTTCGTAACCACCGGCCAAGTATTCATCCTCGTGTGTAGTGTTCGAAGATGTGGCAGAACGTGACGTATTTTATGACGCTGGCTGTTCACTCTTTTCTCTGTTCAATGGGACTTGTTCTTCGTCAAAACCGGAAGGTGTCATTATATTGTGCTTTGAGAACGCTCTGTTGCTCGGCTCATGCATCTCCTTACCGTACAGTGGCCTCACAGGCTCGTTACGATCCAATCGGGCTTGGAAGTCTTCTGGATTGAGTTCTGGGTGATATGTTTTGATGTGATCTGCGAAGTTGTCACATTCCACTCTGCAAAGGTTGCAATAGTCTCCAGTTCCGTAAGAAATATGGTCGTTGTAGACGCGCTGCGTCGATGAACGTGGGACATTCGAGCCCTCATCATGACGACGACAGCGATGTGTTTCTTGGCCACGTTCTTGTCTCCCTTTTCGTCTCTGACTTGAAGAGTTGTTGCCCATTGTGAAGATTGGAAACTTCTAAATTTGTGCACTGAGCACTTGGCTAACTGAAATTCTGGTGTCCCTGCTGCTTTTTGTTGATTTGTGCAAAACAAAGAGGTGCACTTGGATGAATGGGAAGGTCTTATGAGAGTACGCCAAGAAAACTGCGTCTTGATGTATCTTACTCGGTATGTATATGTCACCAGATACGAGGACTCATTGAGCGTTACTCTACTGAGGGATCCAGCTTTAATTACTCCAACTCATAATAAGTCATAATAATGAATGACAGCGTCATAACATTTTGATCTCTGACTGAATCCAGATGTCTTTAGTTGAATCTAGCCATGGAATATATCCAGCGCTCCCAGGGCTTTCAATATTATGAGACAATTGAAATTGTGGAGTAGTATATCTACGATTACCGTTACGCGGAGCCTCAACAAGTGCCATCAAGTGACGAGGATGAACGTTAGAAATATTATACAGTCGGCCTGAGCTCACAGACGACGGTAAACAGAAGTAGATCGTACTCGGCGCTATCCAACTGAATAATTTTGTGATCAATTTTGAATCTGTCTGTTCTCTTTTCTAGGAAATTATATTTGTTCGCAGACGAACCTCAGGCTATACAGTGGTAGACTGTCGTTGAGCGAGCAAAGTAGTCTATCAATCTCATCCAGATAGTACCGAGATTACAATCACCATTGTGGAAGAATAACTTTTCCAAGTCGTTCTACCATAGATTCTTCATTATTGGTAATGAGACAAAATTAGCATTCTTCTACATCAACGTTTTCGTAGGGTCTAAGCACCAGCAGTCCTAGTCTAGCCGTTCCTGTAGAGCTGCTTACCAACGTATATTGAATGGATTTCGCCGATAAGGGCGAGATTTAAGTTGAAAGAGATCTCGATTTACGTTAAAGAAAAGTTTTAAATATTGCGAAATGTTAACAAGAGCTAGGCCACACGCTGCCTTGAGCATGTGAGCTTGCGATCATGCGTAGGTGAGTTGACGAAGCTTAGTATTGCTTTGGAGAATTCTATGTTTAGTAAACGGGAGCAAGTAAACCTCCTGAGGCCTCTCAATGTGGTATATGCCTTGGTTGTCTTTCGCCTGAGGAATTCTGCTTATGAGACTTTGATCCAGAACTCATAAAATGCCCAGGTGTGCCACCAGTTGACTCTGATATGCGTCCCGCAAAACACACAGAAATTCCCTCGCGCTATCATCAACGAACAAGATAAGCCAAAGCATCTGAGGGCATATTCGGCAAACTGTCTGGTACCTGTGCAATGGAAAGCTCGCGTGGAGTCATGCCACTTTTCTTTTTTTTTTTCTTGAATCAGTCAAGTCAGATCACCACAACTCGAAGGGTTTCTCAAGCTTCCGAGACCGAATCAGGATCAGCGGGACTGTTGTTCGTTGCCATGAAAAGTCCAGGCGTTTGGCAGCACCGTGATTCTTGAAAAATGAGGAAACGGCGCAAGCTTTTCTTCGTAAAGTTTGATCAAAGCCTTTCACGTATGCCATGGAATCGGGCAGCGATGAAGTAGGATGAACGGGTGCTCACTTTCCTAATATGCCTCCATATGGAGCTACTCGGTCAACATTTGGTACAGAACCCGCTGGACCATCTCATTATCGAGAGCTGGTATTGTGTGTGACGGCCCAAGCTTCCAGATGTCGCTGACTCCGTATCCGGGTAGACATGAAATCTGGCTCCGACGACTCAACACTAGTCAGGACGCAGCATGGACGCACCGAAATCTCAATCCAGTCAGTCTAACACCAGGCCACGCTATTGGTTGTCAAATCAGGACCGGGGCCGTCCGTAAAAAGAAACTAGAAAAAGGTGGCATGACACAGGTGCCGCCCGTGCCAGTTACACGCATGCACATACACCGGCTGCGCCCAACCCGGAATTCACATGCGACACACATCAGCAGTTTTCGACGCACCAGGGCTTGTGTCGACGGGGAAGGGCGCCTGAATGCACACCAGTGGAGAGCGAGGGTAGCACTGCATCGCCAGCCTCTAGCACATCACGTCTCGGATTGGGTGGGGAGCACTGAGTAGCACCAAGGTCTGGATTTCTGTGGATGGTCTAGAATGCATCTGTATTCTTGGTCCGCATATTGTATGCAGGAGTATGTATGATAATGGTCGGGAGCCTTTCTGTGCCGTTTCCCGGGGCTTGCTCTTTCTGAGCAGACCCCCCATCTGATTCTCATGCAGAGTGTCTAATAGTACAGTATGCAGCCATGCGTGATAGCAAGAATACACAATTCCTTTCCCAAACGCCATGGCTGCCCTCAAAACCCAATGCATGACAAAGTCAGTTCCCCGCCAGAACCCCCGGCCCTGTTGATGCTGGTATTGTGTCCAGAACGCCGTTTTTGAACAAAAAGATGAAATCGCCGATTTTGTCGTCACTCATAAGCCACTCAAGATTTGTTCACAATTGTTTTTTTGAGTGTGTCTTCTTAGTCTCTGTAGGTGGCCCTATGCCTCCCAGAGTGACATCATGGGTCCCTCAATGTGCTGGACGTGGTGCTGAACAGGGACCTCCTTCTTGGTCGAGGCTGTCGTCTCTGTCCGCCTGCGCTTGTGCTCTGTGGTCGAGCTTGTAGTTGGCTGGGGGATCCAGAGGGACATGGATGGGCCGTCGATCTCAGAGTCCCACTGCTCGTGCGACGTGAATGTACCGGCGCGTTCCCTCTTGTGCTCGTGGGCGATGTGCTGCTGTGCACGGTGGGCGGCTGTCTCCCTCCGCAGGGCCTGCCTGTTCAGGCAGAAGGGAAGCTCCTCCTGGCTGACGGACATGGCGCCGCTGTGGCGTCTGATGGGGGACGGGGGAAGCTCGTCCTCGCTGAACTCGTCGTCGTCACCGAGCACGGCACTGTCCTCGTCGTATTCGGACAGTGGCGATGCAGTCAGGGACGATCGCTTTGAGATGGAGGTGATTTGCGTTGTGATGAAGGATGTGTCGATTGGCTTTACGAACTGGGGGCCGTGGCACAGCATGTTGTCGTCAAAAGAGCCAATGTAGAGAGAGTTTGTCTTTGGGAATGCAGTATGGGTGTCGATGGTGCGTGCTTGCATCTGAGCCATGATAGGCAGTATTTGCAAATTATTTGTTGATGGGTGTGTTGGGTTTTAAGGTGATGGGTGCAATTGTGCACTGTAGTCAGGATTCAATGGAGGCTGTTGCTTCAGGCTGTGTTGAGCTGATTGATGATATCTGCAGGAACCAGCAACACGGAAAAGGCTGGCTGAGATTCAAGATATTTAAACAGAATCTGGTTCAGCCGACCAATCTAACTGGGAGACGCATCTCGCAGGCTGAGATGCCGCGATGGGCTGATCGATGGGATCTAGAGGCATGTGGTGTCTCAGTCATTTCTCTTGACCCCAAGTCTGCCCCGGATTCGAGCCCACAATGACATTGGCATCAGGCGCAGACCAGGCCCCTTTGACGGGGAAGTCGTATGATCGGGGGCCACCGGATGGGCTGACTGCGGGTGAGATACCGTACTATCTGCTTTGAGTGGGAGCTGGGCGCCCGGTTTGTTAACAGCTAAACCCCCCCTTGCCTCTTCCATGTCCGGGGCAAATGTGGAGTGGGCTGCTTTGGTTCCGGGACAATCCGAAATCTACAACCGTCCAAGATCATTCATCTCTTAGCCGCCCAGCCTACACTTGCCACACACTATAGTCATAAACGGAACAGCTTGGACAATCACTGGTACATCATTTGCGCATTGAGCCACTCAACTGCCTACAGCTAGCTAGAGACGCCGGCAGCTGGTCCTGTCAACACCTTGTATCACACAACAGTTACACATCCCAATGCACGTCTCCCTGCCTTGTTTTCGACGCTGGAGCTCCAGACGACTCAACCCTCAAACCAAGTCTGCCTGTCATTACCCGCAGACGCATTGCTTTGCCTCTAATCAGTGCTTCTCCGAGCGCCGCCAAGGTCGTCGAAGTGCCTCTGAGTAGGAAAGCGTCCAGGTAGCTTTGCATCCTCAGGCACAACATCCCCCTCCATCGCATCTGCAGAGTTGCCACGGCGGAGCGTCCCAACTTGCTCGCGAAGCCCTTGGCTGTACATTGTAGTCTGCCTCCAACCCTCCAGGCCGGCTGCTTCCGCCCGCATTCCTTGTGAATAAGGGACGGGGGTGTGAAAACTTGCCGGGCGGCCTGAAGGCCGAAAGGTCGATCTGGAGTCCTCTATGCTTTTATAGAAACCCGGGGTTGGCCTCGATCCAGCAGGGGAGTAACTCAAGGGCCTCCCCATTGTGCTTGGTGCCGGAAGCCCATTGCGACACGGATCGAATCCGCCTCCTGACTTTGGAATGCTGCTACCACTGCCGTATTGAGGAACACTGGTGATGGAGGGAGACCGAGAGGATCCTATGCCTGTAGTAGCAGTTGTGGTAGCGGGATGTTGTCGATCTTTCGATGGTGCAGCCTGATTGCTGACTGTACGAACGGATCTCTGCCCCGGCGCAGGATCCTGGTTTGCCCGGATTGTTCCCAGCCTTGCTTCCCAGTTATGTGCAAGGTACTTGTAGGCTGTCACTCCTATCGTGTCCAGCTCTTCGGGCAGAATAGACGGAGGATGACGTAGGTCCCTGGCTGCTAGGAATGTAAGTACCTGAGATTCAGGTATGTCTTCCAATCTGAGGTCCTGGTCTGCAGGTGGGATACTCAAGGGAGGGTGTAGGAACAGGCAGGGAAATTTGCGCAAGTAAACTTTCCGTCCACGGTCCTCATAACCTTCGGCCCACACCAGCTTCAAGACATCTTCTCCAGAGTCTCCCTTGACCTTCTTGAAGCATTTTGGGATGTCGTTCCTTAGGGCGGAGGACAAGAGGTTACCTGTTATCCCGACTTCTCTCCAATCCCCATCCCCCAGGTATGGTAGAATGACGACCCAGAACCAACCCCTGACAGGGCAAGAGTCCCACCATCCTTGGTAGACTTCACCCACGACTGGATCAGTAACGCCCTTAGATGGCTCTTGGACGGATCTCGTTATAGGCTTGACCAGTGCTTCTTGTGGCTTCTTCATGGTGTTGTTGGGAATATAGCCCTCTTTCAGTGCCTTCTGGTATTCGTCGTTGCTCAGTTTGGCCTTTTCTTGGCTACAGCCTTCCACGAGTTCGCCAAGCTGTTCCATGGCCAAGTTCTCGCTTTTTGAACATCCATGGGACTTCGAGAGGAGGTGTGAGCTCGCAGCTCGGAACGGGTGCATTCCCCAGTTGAGATGATGTTCTGTACAACGAAGGATATACCAGTTACCACTTCTCTCGATGATCCCTAATTCCCGATTAGTAGGAGAACATTATGAGCTCATTCGTCGTCGACGCTGTTGAAGGCTTGGACGCCTTCAGTATTTTGTAAGGTCATTTATAACTTACAGTGCTTTTACTCTGCATCAGGATCTTGGGCAAGTCTGTAAACTTCATCAAAGGCAATGGTCTTGTTCGTCAAAGATAGATTCTGCGACGGGCTCTGGGCTGAGGAGACACTTCGAGTAGCTGCCAGTGTGCCGTCACGTGCTGCAGATTCTTCACCCAATGGTTCGTCCACATGGGATGGACGGCAGACACCATCTTGGTCTGGTTGGGCCTCGATAGGGTTCTCAAGGGCGCGCTGTCTAGTATTGAATGCTGGGGTGGAGGATGCTGGAGGGTGCGATACTTCAGACTATAATGTCTCAGAATTAGTTTGTACCGTGTAGATGTTTAGTAGGGGTAATGGAGGACAAGAGTGAGTGGAACTATGGTAGGTAGTTATGAAAGCAAATGAGGCAATTGGGTGATCAAGAGAAGACCTCTTGCCATTTCGATTGACAGGAGCCGCAACTCACCGGCAACCCCACGTCGCTCGGCTTGAAGCGCTTGAGGCTTGGGACTTCGTTCAGGAGACTCTGAACGTGAGCCTCATGCTGACGTTTTCGAGCCTCCTTACGTTCAATGGCGACCTGTAAAGCTTTCTTCGACTCTTCGAGCGCGAGCTCCTTATTCTTGATGTCTTGCTCGTCAGCTTCTCGATCGATGTTGTAGGTTGTAGCTGCCCTTTGCAAGCGCTCCTGTCCCAGAGCCTGGATGCGACGACGCTTTTCGTCGAGACGGCGTTCACCTTCCTCGAGCTCTTCTCTGAGTTTGTCCAGATCAGAAGACTTGTCCTCATCCATGATGGGCACGTCGATAGGTGTGTAGTTTGATGATGAGAAAAGAGGAAGTGGTTAGGGATGGGCAGGGTGGTGTCGGGGCAACAGAGAGGACGATGATGTTGAAGGTGTCAAAAGTGTTGAGAGTTAGAGATGTGTGGCCGCAAACGAAAGAGTGACTGATTCTAGGTGGGAGGCAACACAACTGGACAGTGTGATCGCTTCTCCTATGGCCGTTCAAAGGAGCAAGGTTCAGTTGTTTGAAGACGAACGATAAGCTGCTGCAGCAGGATGATGATCTTGCCGAGTATGTAGTCGCCTAGGACCAGAAGTGTAGTCATTTGCAGTGTTTACTTAGGTACGCAGCGAGCTCTGGCCTGGGCGTGGCTCCTCCAGCTGTAGGTCTACGAGCTCTGCACAGCAGCCAAGCGCACTTGGCCGAGCCAGGTTCTGAAGAGCTTGACAGTAGCTTGTAAGCCAATTGGGGTCGGTGGCCTCCATTGAAACACTGCCAGAACAAATGGCCGAGCTCGCAGGCCATCAAACCCCGAGGTCTTCGTGCGAAACAGAAATCAACACAGAAATCCACACGTGATGAACCTTCTCTGGCAGAGCCTCTATCGGACACATAGGAGGGACTCTCATCTACGAGAACACCCCGGCCTTGTTGAATGGACATCCCTCACGCTTCATGTGTTGGAAAGTCAATGTCTACAAAGAACCAAATCTAGATACTCCTTGCCCAGGTGATGCCGCACGAATCATGCCCACTTTGGCTTGGCATTGGTGTTGAAACATACACGAGTCTCATGCCATCGGTGAGCATTAAATCTGATTTAGATCATATCCATCAGAGCGATTGAAAGTCACTGCATCGGCCTGCACAAATTGCCGTCGCCTTATGGCGGGTCATCTACAGGTAAGTTTTTACAGGATTGATTGATATAGTCCCGAAGTTTTCCCATGTGTTCTGCTGATCTTGAGTAGGGCAATTAAGGCTAAATGCATACCTGCTCGAGCTATTCCCAAAGGGGCCGACATTCTTACTCTTGGCTCTTCCCCGGGAGCGATGCCGTTAGGGCGGCTTAATCTGCACGATCCTGTTGGCGGGAATGCATTTCATTTCATCTTGGCGGTTGAAAATACGGACATATAATGACACGAAGGACCCGTCCCAACTCAGTCCCGCACTGCCTTGCCCGAGCATGTCTCCCGATCTCCCGCAAAAATGGCATCGAGAGACACTGCCCTCTTGGGCCCGACACCTGATGGCGATCGCTATGAACTCACCAGCCCGACAGCGCTACCCCAGGCGGGCGGCTTCCTCTGGAACCAGAAGATGATGATACACTTCACCTGTCGCGGCTATGCCACCGCCCAGTTCATGCAGCCTGAGCCTGCCAAATACTCGCACGCCCCAAACATTGAGGCGAGAACCTTTATGCAGCCCGAGCAGAACTACTACGCTCACCACCCGGGACGCTTTGTGTATATTAAGGACGAGGAGACCGGGAGGATCTTCTCGACGCCTCACGAGCCTGTCCGTGCCAAGCCGGAACGGTTCGTCTTCTCTGCAGGCAAGAGCGATGCATCCTGGACGACGCAGGGGCTTGACGGCGTTCAGGTGGAGATGACCTTGGCTCTGCCAACGCACGACGTCGCAGAATTGTGGACTGTCAAGGTCAAAAACACTTCAGCCCGCGCGCGGAGAATCAGCGTGTATCCTTACTTCACCGTCGGTTACATGTCGTGGATGAATCAGGGGGCAGAGTACCGCTCTGATCTCGGGGGCATTGTCGGGAGCAGCATCACTCCGTATCAAAAAGCGGAGGATTATGCTAAAAACAAGTTCCTCAAGGACAAGACCTACTTCCTCTGTGAAGTGCCACCTTCAGCGTGGGAGACAAACCAGAACTCATTCGAGGGAGAAGGTGGCCTCCATGCTCCATCAGCCGTGCTGGAGAGCGAGAGTCTGAAGAATGGAGATGCACGCTACGAAACGCCGGCCGCAGCAGTGCAATACCGCGTCGAACTCGCGTCAGGCGAGGAAAAGACCTACCGATTCATGTTTGGCCCAGCTTTTGATGATGCCGAGATCATATCTATGAGGGAGAAGTACCTCAGCGCAGACGCCTTTGCCCAATCGGCGCAGGATTACGCTGCGTACATCCAGTCCGGGAGAGGTCGCCTCCAGATGAAGACACCAGATGCAGCGCTTGACAACTTCGTCAACAACTGGCTGCCCCGGCAGGTATTCTACCACGGCGATGTGAACCGCCTGACTACGGACCCGCAGACACGGAACTACCTCCAGGACAACATGGGGATGAGCTACATCAATCCCGCCGTGGCGCGCAAGGCTATCGTGACGGCCCTGTCGCAGCAGGAAGAGACGGGTGCCATGCCGGATGGCATCCTGCTGTCGCCTGACGCGGAGCTCAAATACATCAACCAGGTCCCGCACACAGACCACTGCGTGTGGCTCCCCATTGCGTTGGAAGTCTACCTCTCCGAGACCGGCGACTATGAACTGCTCCAGGAGAGTGTCCCAGGACCCCGCGGAGGGGCACTGACCGTTTTCGACCGCCTCTGCCGCGCGATGGACTGGCTTGTTTCGTCTAACGCTAGGGATAAATACGGTCTTAGTTACATCGCCCAGGGTGACTGGTGCGATCCCATGAACATGGTAGGATGGAAGGGCCGCGGCGTGTCGGGCTGGTTGACTGTCGCTACAGGATACGCGCTGAAGCTGTGGGCAGAGATCTGCACAGATTCGAATCGACCAGATGCGGCGAAGAAGTATCGCGCGGACGTAGATGAGGTCAACAAAGCGGCAGCCACGCACCTCTGGGAGGGCGACTGGTTCCTACGCGGCATAACCGACGACAACAGGGTGTTTGGTGTCAAGGATGACAAGGAGGGCAAGATCTGGCTGAACCCCCAGGCATGGTCCATCCTCGGCGGCGCGGCGGACGCCGACAAGATCGCCAAGATGCTGCCGCACGTGGACGAGCTGCTGGGCACCCCGTATGGCGTCCTCATGTTCTGGCCGCCCTTCAGCGGGATGGTCGAGGATATCGGGCGCGTGACGCAGAAGTTCCCCGGCCAGGGCGAGAACGGGTCCGTGTACAACCACGCGGCCGTCTTCTACATCCACGCGCTCTACAGCATCGGCGAGGCGGACCGCGCCTACAAGCTCCTGCGGCAGATGCTGCCGGGCCCCGGCGAGGACGACTATCTGCGGAGGGGCCAGCTCCCAGTGTATATCCCCAACTACTACCGCGGCGGCTGGAAGGAGTTTCCCGACCGCGCGGGCCGGTCGAGTCAGCTGTTCAACACCGGCACCGTGTCATGGGCGTACCGCTGTTTCATCGAGGGCCTGTGTGGGCTCCGGGGCGACGCCGACGGGCTAAGGGTGAAGCCGCAGCTGCCCTCGGACTGGGACGGTATCACGGTCAAGCGCCTGTTCCGTGGGGCCGAGTTCAACGTGGAGATCCGCCGTGGGGATGTGACGCAGGTGCAGGTGGTTCTCGATGGCAAGAAGCTCCCAGAGGCCCACATCACCGGCGTGGAGTCTGGCAAGCAGTATGATGTGTCCGTGCTTGTGCCGGCGAAATAGCGTGAGGCCGTACAATTTGCATTGAATTGTAGTGGCACTCAAAAAGTGAACTGCATATTATCATAGACGGACGGCATCGCAGGGGCCTCGAGTTCGTGGCACTGAACAGACTGTTACTATTCGTGCTGATCCTCTGTCTTGGTGACAATCTTACCCGACGGCATACAAGTTTACCCGACCATGGTGTTCACTCTAGGCACGCGTGGTAAGACATGACAAGCTTCCATTGCATCATCTCGCGGTGTGCGTGATCTCTCAGCCGGTGAAGGCCGGTGAGCCCGGGGGAAGTAGACAACGTTCGGAGGCGTGCCAAGGGATAAGCGGAGATTCTATCAAGGCTACCAACCAAAACACGTCATTGATTGTGGTGTGATTGATAGCGTTGCAGTTCAAGTGCTGACATTGTGGTGTTGGTGAGAAGAAGACAACCCGAAAAACGTAATAATGCCTGTGACGCGATTCCAACACGTCTTGGCATCTGAGCGAAATGGGTAGGTGATATAGCAGATTCTGCAATCCCCAGGTGCTATCACCTCTTGGGTGTGGAGCCGCCACCGCCCAACCATCCGTCCCGAAAGCTTGTTTCCTCTGATATAATGCCACGGCCGGCTCAGGCCCTGAACAATTTTGTGCCTTGGTCACGAGTAGCGACCTCTAGGCTTTTGACGAGCAATTGGGTGTGGTCATGGCTCTCAAGACTGCACTTTGGGCTTCGAGCCTGCTCCTCAGCTTGGCTCGGGCCATCACTACCGAGTAAGGGCACGAACCAAGATCACAAAACAACAAGTTGAACAAAGCTGACGCGCCGCTTCAGGGGAATGCTTGCTGCCCCGCGGCGAAGTACTGCAAATGTCAACCCTGACGGGGTACGTGGAGGTCACAAAGTTGATATCTAGATCTGGCATAGAGTCTAATTTAGAACAGACAACAGCTCTCTTCTCGTCCACGACTTACAACTGGACCACGCACAAGTCTTCCACGACGTGGCAGCTGTTGGACGTCGCCAGTGGCGATGTTACGGAAGCACCGTTCGACTCGAGTGTGTCCGAGGTTGTTTGGGTAGGCCCGACAGACACCAGCATCCTGTACATCAATGGTACAAATGATGATGTTCCCGGAGGCGTCACGCTCTACACTGCCGACGTTGCAGCGGATGTATTCTCGCCGTACGTGTATATGATCTCTCAGCGTTTCTTGGTTGCATTCACTAACTTGGTGCAGGACTCTCGTCGCGTCCCTAGACGCTCCTTTTCAAGGTCTCAAGGCCGTGCAGACTAAATCTGGCTCCATCAACTTTGTGGTCAACTCCCTTGCTTACTGGAACAACGGATCGGCGTACAATCCAGAGCTCGCGAGCACCCCGCGAAGTACCGGCCAGCTCTACGACGCGAATTTCATCCGCCACTGGGACACTTACATCGCCGCTGAACGATATGCGATCTTTAGTGGCGTGCTGTCTGGTGGCGTTGGCAACCTCACTTTCAACGGCGCGGTCAAAAACCTGCTTTCTGGCCTAAACGCCACTGTGACCCGTCCCGAAACCCCGGTGCAGCCGTTTGGTGACCAGGGAGATTATGATATCAGCCCTGACGGTAATACTGTGGCTTTCCTCACCAAGGCACCAGAGCTGCCAAAGGCGAACTACACGGCGAGCTACATCTACCTGGTGCCTCATGACGGCTCCGAGGCTCCGGTCGCCGTGAACGGTCCCGGAAGCACCGCGCCCGAGGCTGCCCAGGGCGCTTCTGGCGCCCCAAAGTGGTCTCCCGATGGCACCAAGCTTGCATACGTGCAGCAGAATGGCATTTCATATGAGTCAGACCGTTCCCAGCTCTACGTTGCCAGTGTCAATGGCCTTGATGCCGAGGTCTCCCCAGTGGCTGAGGACTGGGACTCGAGCCCCGCTGGGGCTCAATGGAGCCACGACGGTGCAGACCTGTGGGTTACCTCCGAGCTTCACGCCTCGAACCGCATCTTCGTGGTCCCTCATGACGCGGAGGCGTCTTTCGAGCCCCTCAACATCACTGGGCCGGACACCACACTCTCCGACTTTGCTCTTTTGCCTGACGGCTCCGCGCTCGTGTCCGCGGCGGCCAGCTGGACGAGCCGCATCTTCTATAAGCAGGCCCCTGGCGAGGAGAAAACCATCATCTTCACCGCCAATGAAATCGACCCTGAGCTCGAAGGTCTGAAACCTGACTCTGTCTCGAACTTCTGGTACGAAGGGGGAGATGGGGACCCAATCCAGACCTTCGTCTTCTACCCGACAGATTTTGACCCGACCAAGAAGTACCCGTTAGCTTTCATCGTTCACGGTGGTCCGCAATCAACCCAGGCCGACAATTGGAGCACAAGGTGGAACCTGCGGCTTTGGGCTGACCAAGGTTTCGTTGTGACAAGCCCCCAGTTCACTGGATCCCCTAGCTATGGACAAGCGTTCACGGACAAGATTCAGGCAAACTGGGGTGGCACACCTTACCGCGACCTTGTGAAGCTTTTTGAGTATCTGGAGGCCAATGTGTCGTACATTGACACTGACAATGCCATCGCGGCTGGTGCCTCCTACGGAGGTTTCATGTAAGCATTTTGATCTGTGCAACGCGCGTACGCAGTGACTGACTGATGACCCCCAGGACCAATTGGATCCAAGGCCACGATCTCGGTCGCAAGTTCAAGGCCATAGTTACGCACGACGGCAAGCTGAACCAAGTTGGCTCCTACGGCACCGAGGAGCTCTGGTTCATCCAACAGGACCAGAACGGGACCATCTGGGACAACCGTAACAACTACGAGCGTTGGGACCCACTCTACTACGCCAAGAACTTCAGTACGCCACAATTTGTCGTCCACAACGACCTCGATTACAGGCTGCCTATCGCGGAGGGTGTCATGCTCTTCAACATCCTGCAGAGTCTCGGCGTGCCCTCGCGGTTCCTGCATTTCCCTGACGAGGGTCACTGGGTCGTGAACCGGGAGAACAGCCTGGTCTGGCACAAGGGTATTTTCAACTGGATCAGGTACTGGACCGGACAGGATGAGGAGTTGATTCAGGATATTGTCATTCATCAATAGACGGCTGCCTGGTCTAGCTAGGTACGTATGTAATAGGAACAACTACCTACCTAGGTGTTCAGCACCCACGGTCCACACTTCCCCGCTGCGGCGGTAGAGTTCGGAGAATACTGATTCGGGCCTAAAATTTAATGGCAAAAGGGGTGCGACTTTGCCGTTTGAGTATTGCGATGCAGGGCCCCTGAAAATAGGAGTGACAAGGTGCTGAGTTTGCCTGCACCATCTTCCCATCGGACTCTCATGGAATTCCATTCCGAGCCGAGCGTACTCCTCGCAACGAATGGTGAATGAAAAACCGTGTGATGACATCTGGAGGGCCACCACGTACGAACCTGGAACAAATTTTTATGATACGGGCAGGACAGAGCAACGTAAGCCTTTTGGAAGGGAAACAGCGAGAAGTCGCAGGTGCCGCGAAGGCGACTCCTGGGCAGCCTCCCCGGGTCCGCAACTTGGGTAATTTGCTTAGAGACATGTCATTGCGCGTGTACCTAGTATCCGCATCTTCATCAGCATGGAACCGTATTTGATAAATTTGGACCCTCGCCCCCGGTATATTGTATCAATATTCTGGAGGTAGTGGCGCCGGGGTTGAATATTTAGCCGAACTCTTGGGCTTGGCTGACTGGGTTGCTACCGAAGTACGTATGTGAGGGGCCCAGATTGGAGGTGCAAATCCCAAGAAAGAGCCTCACGGTGCCAGAAGGCTTGTTAGGGTGGGTTGTTCATCAATCTCCATTGGCACTGAGATGTGGCCAAGATGACCAAGACGACCAAGACGACTAAGCTTCGCAATATCAGGACCTCGGTTCACCTCCCGAGACAGGGGTGTCACGAGCTGGTACGCTACAAGCTTGACAGGTTCGGTGTAGGTAGTAGCCAGATGTGGTCAACGACTCGCGTCGCTGTGTTCCGGATGAATAAAACCCACCGTGCTCGCTGGGCGGAAAGCCCGAGGATCCATACACCATGGGCGCTTCGAAGCTTTACCGACTAATCTATTGGCGACTTTGCGACGGCACCTGAAAGAAGTCGACTGAAGCGGCTCCTCGGGGCGAATGTGGTTGTATGTCCGCGGCCAATGCTGTCCGGCGCGAGATGAAACTTGTGGGAACACGAGTGGGTTTGCATTCCTAAAATGATGCAAGGCGGCATTGGAGATCACGTTGTTCCTTGCAGGAACCGTGGGCCGGTGCAAGGTTTTTGGGGGCCATTTCGTCAGTTCGTGTACCTCGACGTGCCTGCGTGCTCGTTGTGTTGAAACGAAGTTTGGTACTCGATGGGATGACGTGGAGCTGACAGCCCAGCGTCCCTGGTTCCCGGGCCCATTGCAACCCCCCTAAACACCTGGCGGGCTAGAAAATCGTGCTATCTACAAAGCAAATACGCCTGAGGGATCCCTACCCTCTTGCCTGGCCATAAAGTGGAGGGGCCAGCCCGAGGCCCAACTTGGAAAAAGCTGTGGAGATGCCAAGACCTAATCGAGACATTGGATGATATTCAAGGGGTTCTGCGTCCACACACACTTTTCCTCATTCTACGCCCAACAAGGGCTCGAGCCAGCCGAATCTAGATGCAGAGCTCTCAGTCCAGAACAGGAGCCGCCATCTCCATCGCCCAAGCGGGTCACGATGCGAAGCGTAGGCGCTAGAACTACCGACGGGCAGATGGGCTTGTGGAGGACGCCTATTATTCCCCGCTGCTTCGCCATTATCAGATCGATCTCTGTTGCGTCATCTCGACCGAACGAAAAGAGACATCGACGACTGTTGTCAACGTGCGAAAGTAGGTCGGTCCCGAGGTTGCAACCACCACAATCTCGTTCGGCCGGCGACAGGATCGACCCGAATTGTCTCCCTATCATCAAGCTCCGTCGTGGTCGGAGATTGATGGGATCTTCATCGAGGCGGCTGCAGGTACGGAGTACAAGTCAGGGGATCCCAGGGGCCCTGGCCTCGCGGCCGCCTTTGCGAACTCTTGGCGGACAGGATCGCATGCAGCTGCTCGAAACATGGTGGAGTTTGTTTGTCTACGCCAAGATCTAGACGAAGAAACCAACAACGGAGAATCTTTCCAGTTGTCGATCCCATTGCCAGGATCTTTGTCAGGCCTGGCTTGCAAGGTCAGGGCCGGCCGCCAACACGGGATTCCGTCAATCAGCTTGGCCCGGTTTTTTCGTTTGCTCGCCGGCGCAAACGAGCAAGGGGATGGGGTGTTCTGGATGAGATCCGGACCAACTCCACTCAGGGGTACTGATGGCATGGTGCTTCTACCGCATTACACGGGCAGGATGGAAGACGTCTTGATGATATATAAGAAGCCCTTGGCTCAGCTCTGGGATGTGTGATGATCTTTGTTCTTCAGACTTTCATCCAGTACTCCAGAAGTCCCTACATACACATTCTTTTTTTATCCCCAGCAATTGATTGCCCTTTTTCAACTGTAGGCTCTGGAAGCTTTCACTCTTTACACACTCTCAAAATGAAGTTCACTCTCGTCACCAGCCTCATGGCCGCGGCCGTCTCGGCTGCCCCAACCTTCAACGTTGTCCAGCCTCGCGCTGCCAACTCCACCTCCGTTTCCGGATCCATGACCGAGGCCTGCAACATTGGCTACGCCACGCAGAACGGCGGTACCACCGGTGGTGCCGATGGTGAGCAGACCACCGTCACCTCTCTGGAGGAGCTCAAGGCCGCTGCTGAGGCCGAGGGTCCCGCCGTCATCGTCATCGACGGTGCCATTTCCGGCTCCGACAAGGTCGATATTACTTCCGACAAGACTGTCATCGGTGCCGCTGGCTCCTCTCTGGAGGGTGTTGGTCTCCGCGTCAAGAAGGCCTCCAACGTCATCATCCGCAACGTCAAGATCAGCAAGGTCCTCGCGGATAACGGCGATGCCATCACCGTCCAGGCCTCCAACAACGTCTGGCTCGACCACCTTGACCTTTCTTCGGACAAGGATCACGGCAAGGACTACTATGATGGCCTGCTTGATGTCACCCACGGCTCTGATTACATCACCATCAGCAACAGCTACCTGCACGACCACTACAAGGCCTCTCTCGTCGGCCACAGCGACTCCAACGCCGATGAGGACACTGGCCACCTGATCGTCACCTATGCCAACAACTACTTCTCCAACATCAACTCCCGTGGCCCCTCTTTCCGCTTCGGTACCGGCCACATCTACAACCACTACGCTGAGAACTCCTCCACCGGTGTCAACACCCGTATTGGTGCTCAGCTTCTGATTGAGTCTGCGGTCTTCTCCGGCATTGAGAAGGCCATTGAGTCCGCTGACTCCGAGACCGTTGGTTACGCCGTTGTCAACGACGTCGACCTTGGTGAGGGTACCAACACCGTCGAGGCCGGCACCCTGAAGTCCGTCCCCTACGAGTACGAGCTGCTCGGCTCTGAGAACGTCAAGGCCTCGGTCACCTCCACCGCTGGTCAGACCCTCAAGTTCTAAGCTATTCAGCTTTGAACACGCCACCAACACCGGCAGCCTTGAAGGCTACGCTGTTCTGATTTGTTTGAGCTCCGCCACTTGGTTGGCGCACCTCGGCAAACAGGACTAATTCAACCTTGTACATATTATAAGGAGCCAGTCTCTGGAGAGTCTGGCATGAAGAAAGGCACTGAGAGAGAATTTTGTACATACAATACTTCTATGTAACTTCATTGACAAATAAGAGTGTCACATCACCAACATCGCTGTGCAAACTAGATCTAATCGTGATGCCATGGCAGTAATTGGCTGCGCTATAGAGCCACTGTCAATATAGACCGCAGACAGCTCGGCACCTGGGCAATAATTGGTACCGCTAAGATAGACCAGGGCACTTGTAAAATCTCACAGAAGTTTGGAGAGTCGGCAAGGACCCATATTGTCATACAAGCTGCTCACGTACACAAAATACCTCCCATATCTATCTGCACTCCACTGGCCTTTTGCTCCTGACTAAAGCGCATGCCGGAATCGACTGGGAGCAAGAAGTCACAAGCTCAACCAGGCTACGCCTTTCGATTTATCCATGAACACACATCTTTTGCACCCTGGTGCTCATGATGAGTGAAGGAGTTGATTTATTGGCCTTTGTTGGTGGAATTTAACGTTTGATTATTTCGCGGCCGCAGCGGTCACAACATCGTGAGAAGGTCGGGCTGGCCTGTCCTACTAGTCCCACTTGATAATTGGTTTGACGACTCTACCGCTATGCATGTCCTCGAGAGCTTGATCGAAATCCTTGATGGAGTACACCTTACAAAGCTTGTCGATTGGGAACCTGCCTTTTCGGTGGAGCTCGATGAGCTCAGGTATGAACTGAAAATGGTTAGTGACAGTCGGAACATATCTCGTGTAAACTCCACTCTCGATCATTGTACGCACCTCAGATGGGGTCACTTCTCCTTCAATGACAGACCTATAACTCTTGTGTGCCATGAAGAATTTTTGAGTCTCAATATCGATCTTCACCCCCGGTGGGGGCACACCAACTGAGATAGCTTGGCCGCCGTGTCCCAGACAGTCGACTGCAGCTTGAAGAGCAGATGGAGCGCCACTGCAATCGATAGCCACATCAACACCTCCTTGTGAGAGCTCTCTCAGCCGGTCAGCCAAATTGTCGCCCTCCTTGGCGGAGTTGACCACATCCGTCGCACCAAGTTCCTTCACCAGCTCCAACCTGCTGTCCACGATATCGACACCAATAACTTGCTTGACCTCCAGATGGACTGCGGCCATAAGAGCCGCAATGCCGACACTCCCCAGGCCGAAAATAACAACACGCGAGCTCCTCGTCGGCTTGGCCGCGTTTATCACTGTCCCCGCCCCGGTCTGGAAGCCGCATCCCAGCGGCGCATAGATTGGCAGGAGATCCGGGACGGGGCACTTGACCACGCAGTAGTCATGGACAACGGAGAGCTTCGCAAAGGAGGACTGCCCAAAGAATTGGCTCCTGACGGTCGTCTTCCCATCGGCGAGCCGCGCTGGCGTGGTCTTGTCGCCAACACGCACGGCGTTGAAGTTGACTTCAGTATGTGTCCTACAGAACGTCGGGCGGTCCTCGAGGCACGGCCCGCAGCTCTGACAGATCGTGTATGACAAAAGGACCTGGTCGCCTACGCGGAGGGACTTGTCCCTGACGCCTGAGCCGATGGCCTTGATAATACCTGCACCCTCGTGCCCAAGGACCACTGGGTATTCTGTGAGGTGCTGCAGCAGTCCCTGTTGGACAACGATATCCTGTGTTTGGCCAGGTTAGTAACTAGAACCATAAACTTTCACCTCCCAGTTGGAGGAAGGGGGGGTGGGGCTTGCCGTATGACAGATTCCAGAGTATTTCATCTCAACGAGTATTTCATTCCCGCGAACCTCATCGAGAGAAATAGGTGTGAGCTTGAAGGGTGCTTTTGGCTCTGTCACCACGAAAGCCTCGGTTTCGATATTTGTGAGTGACATGTTGCCGTATGTGTGGTGATGGATCGTTCCCTTTGCTTTTCAACTCGTCAGTGAGGTCGAAGAACAGCACCAGATTCCAATTTGTATTGAGGCACCTCCGCCGCTTTTTAAACCACGCTTTGAAACATGGCACCTGAGCAGCGCCGAGGCGTACCAAGGTTCTTCGGGTAGCGCGCCGGTGAATGTTCATCGTCATGCGGGGTTTGGGTTGGCACCCCATCCTTGTGTAAACACTCCAGCCGGGCAACACCCAGGTGCAGCGCTCGCAGTTCCATAGTAATGGGCCGGGTTGCGGGTAATTATTGGAGACACGATCCGACGACCGAGCCAAGTTCTCGGCAGTTGCCCCGCCTCCATAAATATTCGGGTTGTGTGGCCAGCAAGCAGTTGCTCACAGTGAGGCCGGAGTGATCGACCTACCTAGGTACCTTTGCATGCGGAGATGGGGTCCGAAAATGAGTGGACGATCAAGTTTCATCCCTTGAATCGGCAGGAAGAACCATACCTCAGTTCCACGTCAACTTCAGTTCGCGTTCAAGAGAACTGGATGCAGAGAGCTAGTTATGATCATGGTCGATATATTTTGGTCGGCAAAAGTTGGGCAGCCATTGCCGCAAATCATAACTTAGGAGTCGACGGTGCGATCGCGGCATATTTATTTATCTACGTAATTCAAAATACGCAAATATTATATATAGTTAGTGTGCTTTATTAATATGCGTCAGGTCTAATGGTTGATATCTGGCATACAGACTGGGTTGCAGGAACATTGAAGAGAGCGAGAAGCAAATAAAAACTCGTTGGCTGGCACTATTTAAAGGGGGAAGCTCCTCAAAAGCTGAGGCTTGCCCATCAACGTCTCGTACCTGTGAGGTCCAGATAACCTCGAACATCGCCTCGAACAGCCCTATTTATCCGATTGCCTGCATACGGCAAGTGAAGTGTCCACTTTTGCGTCCAAGTGCTTACGCCTCCCCGCTCGTCCTCGTCGAGCTCGTCCTCATCGAAGTCATTCTTGGCATCCTCCCATGCCCCAGGAATTACATCCCAAGCCCGGTCCAGCGTAAAGCCTCCAGAATTCCTCCCCTGAGGCATCGTGTCGGCAAGTGCTGCCCAGAGACCGAGTAGCGCGATAGACTCGGCGTTGCGATGCGCATCCCCCTTCTTGCAGTTCATGACGGCCTCCCAGCTCGAGGTTTCAGAAGTCCCGTTTGGGAATTGGAGTGCGATATCGTCGAGGTAGTAGGGAAGGCAGTGCATGACTTCGTGAAGTATCCTATAGTAGCCCAAGTCAGTCGGAACTTTATGCAAAGCTCAAAAGACCTTCATTTGTGACTGATGAATTGAAGTGCATGGGACTACCACCCGAGGACAGCTGCCGTTGACAGTATGATTGGGTGGCATGGCTTGGGGTTCGCGAGAGTTTTGGATATTGGAACATACAATCTTGTCATGGAGCCTGTAATGATATCGTTGATTGCCACATTGGTGAAAGTAGCTCCTCGCGACCCAAGAACCTCATCCCAGTCATGAAACTCATTCCATGCGTTGTTGCTGATATCGATCACATATCTCTTCGGGTTCTCGCGTCGTGCATGCTGTCGTGCGTTGGGGTGAAAATGAGGAAACTGCTCGGATCCCGGGATGCCATCTGACCCAACCGCTTGCCCAAATTCCAGCGCGGCCACATTTCCCATGAACCATACGTGGTTGACTGGATCGTAGCGCCTATCCTGCTGGCTTGCAGGATCAGGGCCCCCATTCAGCCACCTCCTGCGGTTGTCAGAGAAGAACCGCAGGGAAGCTTCCTCTCTACTGTCGGTCCTCCGCCAGTTATTCCCAAAATCAGAGAGCACATTGACGACATGTTCGAAAGTCGTCGCCCATTCTCGATCGCTCTGATAGCCCATGCGGCTCTGCCATCTGTGAGGGCGTGGTAGAGGAGTCCGGTCGTTCTTGCGTGCCTTGAAAATCACGTTGAACACACGAGCGAAGTCGGTATCATTGTTGTCTTGGAGCCTCTCTACCGCACGCCTGGCCCAACGCTGAGCGGTCTGGACGAAAAAGTCGAAGGACCTGTTATCTCGTGTAGCGCTCCGGGCATTTGTGTCGCAAGTAGCATCGATAAAATAATAGCGATGCCTGTTATTCGCCATCGTGGCGGTCGACATCTTAATTTGGTCTAAAACGTTGAAGATCTTGTCGTGGAGGGGAAAGAATTCCGATGTGGTGACGACCTCGGGAATGGTGTTGATAAGTCTAGTGAGAGTGGACTCACTTCGTTGGAATGAATAAGTTGTATTGCATGTGAAGTAACTTGGTGAGGTCTTATTCACTACGTCAATTGGATATCTGGTTGTGAAGATTGTTGGGGCATAATTTCGAAGATAATCCCAAGTCGCCTGACAACTCATACAAAAGGAGACCATGCGATGAAAAAGGAGTAAACATCAAGGATCATTTTACCGATACCGGGAGGATTCTTCTAAAAGCAGTGTGGCCGTTTATTTCGGAGACACCTTCAGGCTTTGCTTTTGCACCGTCTGAAGGCATGCGATTCATTGACCCTGGTGAGATATCTGGATATCTCAGATGCTGTTGCAAGCTCCACACCTTCTTCCAAGCTCTGCATGATCTCAACAGCTTCATGCAAGCAACCACAGAAATGGTATTCAAATCGCTGCCATGATTGTTTTGTCATGACTGGAAATCAATCTCAGTGAACCAACGAAGATCTGAAGACAGCCGTGGTAAGACATGATCACCATGTTTGATCTTGTTATCCATTCTCCACTTGTCAAGTGAGGGTGACGGCAATTTTGCGGATAAATCCCTTATGAAGATGGAAACTCGGGATACTCAGGGCTGTCTGACCGTGCATGGCTTTTTCATCGTCTCGTGCAATGTCTGTAAGGCGGGCGAACGATGATCTCGGCATATCCCTTAATTACACACCGACGAGGTGCAGAAATTTGGACGTTGTCCGCAGTAGTTCCCCACTACGCATGCCTGTTCTAGAAGGCCAACGCATCGCAGCTGCACGTAAGAAGAATCGATACTTGCTTTTTTGCATCCGTGGAATTGTCGGTCAAAGTTTCACCCATCAGTCGATTTCAGCAAATTTCGCGTGGCAAGGATCTGTGCCACAGCCAAGCCCTACAGAAACAAGGTTGAAGCGTAGACAGCATCATCTGATTCCGTGTGGCTATGTGGAGACTATTCGTTCCTGGCCGGTGAGCAGACTTGGGCTCAACTTGAAAATAGTTCGGAAGTACAAGTGACTGGGTAGAAGACTCAGCTGTGCTACAACACCGTGATCGGCCTCCTGTTTTGAGGGTTGTCTTCTTCATACCCTTAGTATGAGATTGGAACTTATTACCTTCAATATGAGTACTATGGTGGTGTGAAAATGGTGTTGCGCATCCCAAGGTTTCTTGGAGGATCTGTTGGATGGACTGCATATTAGTTTGTTCTGGCCAATGCAAATGGGATTGACATCTTCAGACTGGGGCATTCTTCTCAATTTGATACTGTTGTATAGATGTAGCACACCAAGAATGCAATGCTCTGACTTGTCCTGTGTAAGGCGCCAATGTAGTACGTTCGGCCTTCTCGAGAAGGCTAGGAGTCTCGTGTAAGTAAGAAAGTTTGATCACATGAGCCCGATCCCAAATCGGAGCTGTCATGGAGCTGTCATTTGGAATACCAAATGGACACGCAGGATGCTGAGAATTCATGGTATCCATAGCGGTCCTATCTTGGGAGTTTTCGGTGGAATGGCTGTCAATGAATAAATCTTGCCTCTACAGAGTTCAGATCATTAGCGACACAGATGGCGAATGTCCAGGATCAATGAACACCTCACGATCCTCAAGGCATGCGCTGGCCATAATCGGCATGGCCCTCACTTTAGGTCGGCCTTGCTCAGCTTGGTCTACCATGCGATTCCAGAGGATCAACAAGTTGAACTGTCAAAGCTTTGTGGGATATGCGTTGCAAAGCATTGCAGTCCAAGGATGCCTCAGTGCAGCTGAACTCTCCCCGTCTCCCTGTTGAAGGGATTCTTGTGCCTGCGAATCAGATGCAATTCAACTCCGCTGACACACTTAATGGCAATAATGCTTAAGAGAATGGTGCGTTCGTTGTCTTACCTGGTTTAGAAGGCCGGTCCTTGAATTTGGTCGGAGCTTCGGGACCGAGCTCGGCCAGGTCGGAACCAATTGATTTCAATCAGTCCCTCCTCGTCAATTTGCAACAGATCTTGCGACACCGAGAAAGGATGGCCACAAACATAAAAGCATTGCTTTCCAAGATAATTAATGCGCTCTAAGGTCATCACTAGCCCAAACACATGCTACAATATGGAGCCAAGTCGGTCTGCAGTTGGCGTCGCCGACGTGCCCATCAAGAGACCACCAGAGGACGAGGAGCCATTCGATCCCAGCAGGGCTCCTCCAAAGCGACAGACGATGCAGCGCCCCTTTGCCAATGGACAGAACGGTTCATTCAACGCCCCTCCCTCTGAAGCGACAGATAATCAATTGGCCAGCAAGACGTCGGACGAGCTGATGACAATCATCCTGGCGATGCGCTCCGCCCACGAGCAGCAGATCACCGAGCTCCAGAATCGATACGAGGCCGTCAGCCGTCAGTTGGAGCAGCTCACCCATACCCTGAGCGGCCATTTTGCCTCACAGATCTCGGCGCTCCAATCTGTCCAACAGGTCGGTTTGTTTGGTCCAGGAGATTCAGTCTAAGCTGACGAGTTGCGATCACAGAGTGTTGCCTCAATCTCGGGCCCGGAACATACCACACCTCTCTCTTCCGCGGTTGCCGCAGCCCCCAATGCCTCGAGCAGGGGCCTCGCCATTCCGCCGACGAACCCGTCCTTCTCGGCCGCACGACAAACGCCCGTTCCCTCGATCGTGGCCGGCCCGCCAACTACACCTACCGCAAACAACTTGAGAGCCACGCCGACGCCCCGCAGCGCGCTCTTCGAGACCCCGTCTGCCGCCACCTTCACTCCTTCGCGTACCGCAATCAGCGCCTCTGTCGAGCCACAAGACAATAGAGACCTCAAAATCACGCAGTCCGATACCCCGAACCAGCCACCCACCGTCGAGATCAGCCATCTCGACACCGCTGCGGAGGCCTGGGAGGAGTTCCGCTACGGCCGCAACGGAAATCCATCACTTGAGACCCTCGACGCGATCTGGGGCCCCAGGTGGCGCCAGGACTTCAAGCTTAGAGAGTTCTACAAGCGGCGCAAGGCCATCGCCGATAAAATCAAGCAGTATTTGGCGGACGGGATAGACGAGCAGAGTGCCGTCCGGGCGCTGGACACACAGCGCGGCAAGAGAAAGCTGAACTGGTTATCTCTCCGCATCTTGGATGAGCGCAAGGCGCAGAAGGAGCAATACAAAGAGGCGCAAAAGGCCGCCCTCGTGAACAAGGCGGCTCTGGAGAACCTTGGTACCGCGCCAGGTGTGGCGGCTGGTACCAATATGTCTCCCCCGCAGTCTCAGCACATGCTGTAGAGCTTGCTGATATCGTTTGGGTCCAGATACCAACAAATGCTTCTTCAGAGTTCGTAGTTCGTCTGCTGTTCAATGGCGGAGATGCCCCCATCTCTGAGCGAGCGGCAGCGAGCGATGAAGGCACCTCATCCCTGCCACATTTCCTGAGCGAGCGGCAGCGAGTGATGCAGGCGTAGCGTCACCCTCCCTAGTCTCTGCGAGCGGCAGCGAGCGATGAAGGCGGAGATGCCCTAAATCTCTGAGCGAGCAGCAGTAAGTAATAAAGGTGAAGCATTACTTCGTTACCCCCTTTCCCCATTACATTCTCTAAGCAAGCAGTAGTGAATAGTCACTAGTGGTATGCCATTTACTTTATTAACTACATCCTCTAAGCAAGTAGTAGCACATAATTGTCATGGCCATGGGCCGAACACACGCAGGACTAAGCTGAGACGTCACTTGGGCTTCACAGTACTGTGGCTCGAAGTTCGCACCAAAATATGTGGATTCTACGAGTAGGTCTGCCCAAGGAAGGAAGATGAGATGCCCCTCAGGCTCTGAGGTAGAAGGTGTAGGTGTGGCTGGGCTTCGGCCACACTATATTTTATTCTCAACTGTGTATCTGTCTGTCTGCTATCTGCTTAGCTGTCAGACTCTTCCCCCTAGAGCCTATTAAGACGAATTGTGCAATGCTGCAACACAACTGCCCCGGCCAAAAGACCACAATTTCAAGTCCCGCAGACTTAAAACTCAGCGTTCATAAGAGCTGACCCGTCACAATCCCCCCTAAGGCCTTCTATAGAGCTCTAGACGCTTAAAGGGGCTTGCACTCTTATTGGAGGCCTGAAAATCAAACGGGACAGCACTAGTTTTATAAGGCTTATAATATACCTACCTCTTAGCCGTTTATTAGTGGTTGCGGTTACATTTCCAATCCCCTATATATATAAAATATATATAGTGCCTTTATATAATAGTAAGTACTTAAAACCTAACACTTAGAGAAAAAATAATACTAATTATAATAAAAGGATAATATAATATACCTATCTATAGGTATATAGCCTTAACCTTATATTATATAGATAAGGCTAAGAAGTATTACTCCTAATAGTACTATTAACTAAAATTATTAATACTAATAGCCTAAGGGCTAACCTACTATAATATTAAAGTTAAAGTTAATAAAGTAATTATATAATAAAGTAGTTATATAGTGAGACTATAATAGTCTTAAGATAACACCTATAAGAAGGTAAATCTTATAAAGAGAAACCTAGCTAAAAAAACTTAACTCTTCCCTATTAATAATACTTATTTCTAAGAAGCTTCTAAAGAAGATATAACCTTAAGATTATATAGCCTCTTAAGACTACTTACTAAGTAAGCCTACCTAAACTATAGTCCCTATTTTAAATATATAGCTACTAACTAAATAGGTATACTATTATAGCTAACCTATTTAAGAAAGCCTCCCTATATAATTTTAAGGAAAAGAAAGAAGTCCTCTTAGAAAAATAAATAGAATTTATTTATAAGATATATAATAAATATAATATATATAAAGTAGAAGTAAAAATATCTAAGAACTAATACTTTCTCCTTTAGGTATACTACTTTATTATTAAGGATCTTTTTAACTTTATATAATAAGTAAGGAGGGTTATAGAAGAGAGGGCCCTATAAGGAAAGCTAGAGGTTCCTTATATAAAAAATTATAAAGATATATATTGAGACGGTTTTGACCTATTGATTGCTCCAATAGACTGCTTGGCTAAAAGACTATAATAACCAATTTGACCAATTGGTTATCTAGCAGTATATAAGCCCGTACCGTCATAATCCCCCCCTAAGGCCTTCTTAAGTGGCCGTAAGACCTAGGGAGCCAATTGTGGGTTACTTTCGATACGTAGTTTATAGATGGCCTGAAAAATCTTAAATGGAATGGGCTCCTTTCAGCTTGTTATTGCCTGCCCTAATTGGGGGAGGGGACCTTTTTTGTTAGCCACGACCTAGTCATTGGAATCGAATGAGATATTTTTGAACGTAGGGGCTCGAATCTACGCCCTTTGAATTGGTTATTGAGACGGTTTTGACCTATTGACTGCTCCAATAGACTGCTCGGCCAAAAGACCATAATAACTAATTTGACCAATTGGTTATCTAGTAGTATATAAGCCCGTATCGTCACATATACTAAGTAATAATTAAATTTATAGATAAGGTATAAGGTGGGTAGTTTATAGGCTAAGAAGATAATAAATAAATAGATAGTTAAATAAAAAAATATAAGGTAGCTAAAGCTAGTTATTTATTAAGTAGAGGCTTCTTACCTTAGGTATTATAGGGACTCTTCTTAGATTAACTAGGTTTATTATAAATTTAGTTTTAAATATAGGGGCTTAAACTTATACCCTTTTTAACTTAAAATTAAGATAAATTATAATATTATAATATAACTACCTCGGCTAAAAGACTATAATTTTAAGTCTTATAGACTTAAAATTTAGTATTTATAAGAGCTAACTCGTTATACTTATATATAAACTCTTTAAGTTCTCTATACTTCTACTTATACTACTCTCTTATATATACCTAGAACCTCCCCCTTCTTCCTTTATTCTTTTAGTATCTTATATATCTTTAAGGAAATTCTTATCTTTAATAATAAATAATATATATAAATATAGATTAGTTATATTTAGGTATGTGAGGTTTAAAATTAGGTATATGAATTTCTATTCTTATAAATAGTCTTAAAATGGTTTGTATGTAAACTTTTCCTGATTCTGTGGCCCCTTCTTCAACAAGCCGGGTCCTTATCTTGATGATGAGTCCAATCAATCTATCATGTGCTTGGTGGTAAGCCCACGTGGTTAGAATCTTACAATTGAAGTGTAGATGAGCTATCCGATACACGCGGTGCTATTTATTCCAACCGGTCAATAAATTACGTCCTACAAAACTGGTATGGCCGGAGCCGGAAGATAAAGCAGTGCCTGTCTTGTAATACGATGAGTACTATACAAGATGGCGGAAGACATTCAGTCACATCCTCAGCAATGCCGGAATCAAGAGGTTACTCCCGTTACTGGAAGCCGAGGCCAGTGCGCTATGCAAGGACCTGCATCGCGGCGAGTCCAGCTTTAAATATCGTGTTCGATCCTGGTCTGTGGCAGTCCCCATGGTAGCCACGAGCGGCCAGCGCGCAGAAACTTTGCCGCCGGGGTTCGCAGACGAATTCATTCACTCGCAGGAAGAAATGCTGCGCTTCCTCATTCCAGGCTCAGCACCACTGGTTGATTACTTTTCTGTCCTGAAATACGTCCCTGAAAAATTTGCGCGGTGGAAGAAAGACGCACGGCGCGTGAGGAGACTTGTAAGTGCCAGCGCGATGGCGTTCTACAAGGCAGGCAGAGAGCAATACGAACAGATGAGGGAGGACCCAGGCTCGGTCCGTGTCGAAGGTCTTATTGCCAGGCTGTTGCGGGAGCAGAACGCGCCAGACGTTATCAAGCCCGAGCGTAGATTTGCCGCTTTGGAATTGGGATACATCGGTCAGACTGCCATTGGCGCCGCAGCAGACACAACCGCCGCGACCCTCCTAAGCCTGATGTGTTGCTTTGCTGCCTTCCCTGATGTCCTGAAGAAAGCTCAGGAAGAAGTCGAGCTAGTCGCAGGCAATGGACCGCCGACTGGTGACATGCTGGGAAAGCTTATCTACCTCAAGGCTTGCATCTCAGAGGTGAGACAGGGTCCCACTGTCTTCTCCACGCTTTATATTGACGGGAACAGGTCCTTCGCTGGCGTCCTGTTACGCCGAGTGCGCTTCCACATACACTGTCGCAGGATGACCAGTACGGTGGTTTTTTCTTCCCAAAGGGCACTACTTTCATCGCCAACGCTTGGGCTTTACATCGAGACGAGACAGAATACGAGCAACCTGATCAGTTCATGCCGGAGCGCTTTGTCCAGCACCCTTATGGCCTCCGCCGCGACAATGCTAGTCCCACGACAGAGGAAGAGCTGGAGAAGAGCGGCAGCCAGTCGATGACTGTGGACAGACTTGAAATTGCTTCTAAGCTATCTTACTCGGCAAACCACTTGTCTTTGGTATCTCTATACGGGGCCGGCATCCCCCAAAACCTCGTCCAATGCCAACATGACTTGTTCCTTGTGTGAATATCTACCACGTAGTTGTAACCTAGGATTGCCACAGCGAGCTCTGGTAAGTAAATGGAACTAGTAGTAGCAGACATCCTCCCTAAAATATACCGGGGCAATTGGGAAGCTCCCCCTTTCTCTCATAGCTATGGCCAGCAACGCCATGACATAGATGATACTGTCGACCAACAAAAGGACGGCGTCCAAAGTCGAAAGCCGGAAGCCCCCTCTTCCATCCGAGACCTACCACACTTCTTCATCTTGTGCGAATACACTTGGGCACACGTTCCGATCACTCTTGCTGGGGTGGTTCCTGGGCTGGGCTGTTGTCTCCCTGATCGCTGCGGCTCCACTCCTTCTCCCTCTCCTTAGCATCCGCCCAAACCATCTTGTGTACCACGTTGAGGTGTTTGAGGAGGGACATGGCATTGGGAAATGGCTTTTCACCTCGTTTGCAGCCGGGCATCTGGCATGGCTTGTTGTAAGTTGAGGGCATTGCTCTCTTGAGCTCGTACACCACAGGCCGATGGGGTACGTCCTTGAACTCGTGCGTCTTGGCGGTGGCCTCTTTAGCTGGCATTTTATGGCGCTTCATGAAATGGACTCTCATGGTATGCCTGTTTTTGTAGACGTAGGTACTATCGCACTCGACGGGAGCCAAGGGGCACAACTTCGGATATCCCGTGACAAGGGCTTCATCGTCCTGGCCGGGAGGATGTTGCTGCTGTTGATCGGCGAGCTCGTCCTCTGGGGCTTCAGTAGGGGTGGCGATCGCGGACCACTCCTGTTCGGTTGACATGGCCACTTGCCGCGTGAAATCGTGAACATTGAAAAGATGGTTCCTGACTGCCGCCGGGTTTCGGTAGGGACCCCCGTCACAATCCGCCAGACGACACATGATCCTGTAGTCCTGGAACTTCCCAACCTTGTCACGGTGGTTCTTGAGATGCCTACTGAGTGAGTCCTTGCCCGTAAGCTTAGCCCCGCAACCCTCTTCTGGGCAGACAAACGTCTCTTTCACCTCGGTGGACAATGGACAGTGTTCAATGTGGTCCCTGGCGTCGTTCGGAGCAATGAACGTTTTGAGGCAGCCAGCGCCACTTTGGTAATTGGGGCATCTGTACCGGACCTGCTTCGGTAGGTCCTTGGTAGTAGGGTAGCCCAAGACGGCCCGGTGTTCAGCGAGGGTTTTCGCGCCGAAAGCTGGTACCGGCCCCTGGGCCTTGCTGAGGTCATTCACATTGCGGCGAATGGTTGATGACACAGTAACCACGTTGACCCTCGCGAGGCATGAGATGAAGTCGCTGATCGACGAGGAGACCACGTGGGATCTCAAAGCCCCATCTGCCTCGGTGTCCCCACTGGTCACCAGGAAGGGGGCTTCCGTGCCCCCAGTTCCAGTCGCCACACCCACAGTCGCAGATGTAGTGGAAGGGGGGTCTTCCCATGCTGGGCTTCCGGTCCCCTCGATGCCCCCCTCCAGCTCACAGTTGATTCCAACCAGACCGGCAGCCTGGGCAGCCTCGGCTGTGGATGCCATGAAGTCTTCAGCCGAGTCCGCAAAATCATCGTCATCGTCGTCCTCTTCTCCTGGTGGCGGGGGGTATTCGAGAACCCGAGCACGGTGGTCGTTATCAGCAGCCTGGGCCTGCACCTCCTGTTCTTCTCCTGGAGGTAGGGGATATTCATGCGGCGTGGGGGAAGCCCATGTGCCGCTGTCTGGAGCTGTAACAGGGGCGACAAAGGGTAGATCCTGGGGGCGTGGCAACGGTGCTCCTGGGACTGTCGTAGACCGAGGGGAGGCGGGCTCTTCCCGTTCTTGCAACGGGGGGGTTGCATCCATCAATCTTGGCCTCTTGCTGGGCACGCCTTGCTGAGCGTGTTCGTCGTGGTCCTGACCGCCGGACTCCACCCAGCGGGCCTTGTGCGCCTTTCTCAAAGCCCTGCCAGCCCGGTTCCGCTCCAGGTCATCCCGGGGGTCCCAGCCTTGATCCTCGCAGAACTGCGTGATTTGGGCAGTCTCCAGCCTGACGGGTCTCACATACGGAGCGTGGCGCAGGCTTCCGTCGAGGGCAAAGTCATCGGCAATCGCTGCGTCGGTGTTGCGCATGCGGGCAGTGTAATGATCGTTGATCTCCCCGCCGGTGTAGTCCTCAGTCACACCGATATGGGCCGACTTGTTGCTGTGTCCCAAGGTCCTCCTGGCCGCCGAGATGTCGTAGCCGGGTAGCTGCTCCTTGGACAGCCGGGCCACGTCCTTGGCCCCGCCGCGCCTGGTATCGTGGGCCACGAGGTTGGTGACCGGGAGGCCCAAGATCTCGGCCGCCCGCACCAGTGCCTTCTTCCTAAAGCGGGAGCTGATGGGGTCGCCGGGGACCAGCATGTTGCCCTTGTTCCTGTTATCGGGACGCATGAAGAGGGGTCCCTCGGGGGTCCTCCACCGCAGGGTCTTTCCCGGGGAACGGCGCATACCCTTTAGGACGTCGTCCAAAGTGGCCGGCCCACCAGCGATGGTTCCTATCCGCAGGGCATGGGTGAGCAGGAGCCTGATGACGCAGGCGGAAGCGTATTGTGGATGTAGGGGCCTGAAGCGGTGGCTGAGGGGCTTCCGGTTGGGGTCCATCCTGTGGAAGTGGTCGGTCAGCAGTGTATCGCCACGGTGGCAGGTATGGGAAGGGGGACCTACTTCTTGCCCTTTGTGAACCGCAGTTTGACCTGGGCAGTAAGGACCTCCTGTGGGCCGCTACCACCGCCGTCGTCCTCGGTGATCAGCTTCAAGGTGATGTCCTGCCAGGCGACAAACTTGTTGCCCTTGTCGTAGGTGCGAAGGAGGTCCCCAATCCTGGCAACAGTGCCGCACATGAGGGCCAGCAGGAGGGCTGCCTGAATGGAGTAGTCCCAGGACCTGGTGCCATGGTCGACGGCATCAAGCAAGACGGCACGACACATCTTGGCTAGTAGGTGGCTGCTGAGCCACTGCTTCTCTCGGACGGGGTCCTTGGTGAGGATGCCGTCCATGGCCTGGGTGTTGAGGAGGGACCTGATCCTGGCGCTGAAGTTGCTGTTGCGGAAGAGGGGGACGGCGGAGCTGTGCTTGTAGAAGACGTGGTCCCTGACGGCCTTGGAACCGCCGAGGAAGCAGGCGAACAGGTAGGCATCGCGGGCATGCAGCCTGTTCGGGCCGAGGATGGACGGGAGCTGTACAAAGAAGCGGAGCACGTCGTCAGGGGTAGGTACCTGGTCCGGACTGTTTGAAGTTGTCAGCGGAGGGTCCCAGAAGCCCTGGGAAGGAACTCACCTCTTTCCTAGGTTGATCGTGAAGAAGGCGTCGAACCGATTGCCCCAGAGTGCCTGGTGCTTGTTGCCCGCCTCGGTACGGGACTTGTTGTGGGTGTTGTTGAGCTTCCTGAGGCCCGCCTTTGACTGCATCCGGTCTGAACGTGAAGTGGTTAGTGATGGAAGCCCGCAGTGGAAGCCCGTGGTGATGGAATCAGAGGTGCCCCTGCCTGGCACGGCAGTTACTTACATTCCACGGCGTTCTCGTCCATCTTGGCTATGGAGCGCCCTCCCAGGTGCTTGTAGGGGTTCTCATCCTCGTCGAACTCCTGGTCTGAGGAGTTTAAGAGGTCTGCCATGATGGTCGCCGGCTGATGCAGAGGGGAGTGTCTGGGGAAGGGGTTGTGTGATGCCGACGTAGGGGTCTGGAGCCCTGACTAGAAATATCTGCTTCCTACCTGCTTCCGACTAGCAGGGTGTCTTCCTGTCTGGAGTCCTGACTGGAGATATCTGCCTCCTGCTTCCGACTGAAGGTAGGGTGCCGGAAGGGGTGTGATGCCGAGGTCTGGAGCCCTGACTGAAGATGTCTACCTCCTGCTTCCGACTAAAGGCAGGGTGCCGGAAGACACGTATGGGAAACTGTACAGCAGAGTAGCAGGTGGTGATGGTTGAGCGTAGGGTAGGTTGATGGCGATGTGAGGTTGAGGTTGAAACTGGGGAACAGGTCGGGGAAATTCGAAGAAATGGAGAGAAGTTGAATTTAGGCAGCTCCTGAGTCACAGGCCGGGTGTCGTCATGACGAGATGCTCCTGCCGCAGAGGGTAGTTGCAACTACGTGGTGGTTGTTGCTAAGCCGGAAGGCACGATACACCCAGGGCTGACCACACCACCACAACACCACACCACGACATCCACTTGGACGTCGTCCTAAAGCCTTGTGGCGTGGAGGTCCATCATAGACTGCAATTTAGAGAAATTGAATTCATGATGTTCGGGAGAGGGTAGTTCTCAGTAACCTGAACCCATTTGTCGTGGTGCTTTCCTCAGGAAGTGGTGATCGTCGGGGATTGAGTGACGCATCACTGTGATCGCTGAGCATGCTTAGAGAATTTGGCAAGAAAGTGAGTGGCGTGCTGCCTTCATCGCTCGCTGCCAGATTCGGGCATCTCCGCCATTGGGATACAAAGTGACCCCGCGGGCTCTGTTTGCACTCCCTCAGAGATCTAGGGCATCTTTGCCATTGGGATGCAAGCTAAACCCGAACCCACAGGTTTAGAGCTTGACTTAAAGCTTGTGGCTACTTCGCCGGTTTTGACTCTGGCATCGTGGCAGGTTAGCCCTGGGGCTACTGGTGTCAACGATCAACGGCGCCGTCAGGAGCAATGCTTCTTAGCCTCTTCTATGAGGCACGAGGCTAAGGCCACATACCCGCGTACTATAAAAGTAAATAGTAGTTAATAATTCAGTACTTGGATTTATAATAAGTAGTTAATACAATAATTGGCGATCTCGTATTAGACGTTTAAGACGGTTGTGCACTCGTGGCAGGCACAGAGGGGTGCAGCCAATTGGGGGCAGCTAGCACCAGCTGGCCACCAGCTGCAGGCCCGCCGAGCGACCTTCTTAATGCGCCTGCGGCGCCCTTAGCCAGTAGCTCTCTCAGCGCAACCAACGCCCATACAAATCCTACAACTTCGTTGCCCCATCAGCTCTTCCACAGCACTGCTACGACACAACTTTCTTGGCCAAAAGACCACAATTTCCAAGTCCCCCGCCTTGGAAATCCAGCAATTACAAGCGCGTACCGTCTCAACCTTGTCATCCTGTACATACACTCAATTCAAGTCGAAGCTGACTTCCCTTGTCTTACTGCTAAACTTGGCCGTAAAATTGAGTGGGAAAAGGACTACGCTACAAGCTTATTCTTGATGAAGCCTCTGTTTACGTTCTCGGCTCAAGTTGACGCATTCGAGCGTGAAGGTCGCAAGAACAGGAGACCTAACCCTTCCGTCGTCGACAAGGCAATCGAGCTGTTTGACGCTGACCGAGAGGAACCCTAAGAGACACGCAAGTACAATGAGTTGGCGATGAGAATCCAGTCAGTTAGAGACAACCCAGCTCAGGACCGTACTATGAAGAAGCAGATCAGCACCCTGGTCAAGATGGGCCCACAGCAAGATGCCATCAAGTTAGCCGACAGTATCTTCACCACACCAGTAGGAGCATCTGACCGTACATTCCACAGTATCTTCAGGCCTCATTTCATCTTCATGGATGAGATTGCTCGCGACAAGGAGATGGACACTAACATCCTCGTCGCACACTTCTCCCCACAGGCGTACTTCTTGTTTGGCGACCACAAGCAGCTGAAGCCTATCGTCTTCTCCACCTTCCAGCACCTCAAGTACAAGCCCTCACGTTCGGCGATGGGGAACGATGACAACACAGACGAGGCGACTGGTGCCGAAGCGTCCGGTGAACACGACACTGAGCAGGCAGAGACCGAGCAGGCAGAGACCGAGCAGGCTGAGACCGAGCAGGCTGAGACCAAGCAGACTAAGATCGATCAGGCTGAGACCGAGCAGGCTGAGACCAAGCAGACTAAGATCGATCAGGCTGAGACCGAGCAGGCTGAGACCAAGCAGGCCGAGACCGATCAGGCTGAGACCGAGCAGGCTGAGACCAAGCAGGCTGAGACCAAGCAGGCTGAGACCGATCAGGCTGAGATCAAGCAGGCCGAGACCGAGCAGGCCGAGACCGAGCAGGCCGAGACCGAGCAGGCCGAGACCGAGCAGGCAGACGAGGAGCCTGCCAACCCTGCCACCTTTGCCCTGCAGATGAGGAAGTCAACAGCCCACCGCCTAGCTGAGTCTGGATGTGAAGTGCACGCTCTAAGGTACAACCACCGAGCACACGGCACTATTGGGGGTTTCGTCAACAGCAGATTCTACAACGACTCTGTCCGGTTCAAGGAGGCCCGCAATTCCTACAGTGACCTTGACAAGGCATGCACTGATTGGTTCAAGAAACTTAAGGACGGAGAGGTCAAGAGCAACAGCCTGATGCTCAACATGAACACTCGCGAGAAACCTATTGCACGATCGTTCTCAAACCCTGCGAATGTCACATACGTCATGCAGAATGTCATCGATCTTCTTTCAGACCCCAGGTTCGTCCCTACCCGAAAGAGGCCGAATGATGGCAAGGTCATGATCGTGGCACCCTATGAAGCCCAGAGGTCTCTTTATGAGGCTAAGATACAGGCGATGGCCGACATGGAGCTCAACAGCGAGGGTCAATTTGTGAAGTTCGACAAGTCTCGTATCGAATGTCGCACCCACTTCGGAGCACAGGGACATAAGGCAAGCATGTTCATCGTAGACCTGGTCCGGTTCACTGCAAATAACCACACAAGCGACCCAGTCGCGAATATACCTAGACGAATCTCTGATTTGGTCCATGAATGTATACGAGTTGAGGTTCCGCACACTTTTCCAACTAGGGGTAGTATAATCGATTAGTATCTACCCCGAGGGCCAATTCCCGCCGTTACTTGCCGATTCACTGCTGTTTAGGATGATGTCTGGGACCATGTCTTGGTGCTCTCTCTCGTTTTCCGACGGAAGAGTCTCTCTCGGGCTCTGTCCTCGTGGTAGTTCATTCGAGCTCTCCGAGATCGCGGAGCTCGGAGAGGATTTCCTGACTCTCTTCGCCGTTTTGGCGAAGATTGTCTTGTCAAGCCGCTCAGACTTCCGGATTTTAGTTGGTCTTTCATTTGTGTTGTCGAGGGCCTCCGGCGGCTGAAGGGCTCCGCTATTTATCCTCATACTGGACTCAAAACCAGACCCATGTGCAGTTTCGGCTCTCAGCGGAGCTTGATTGTCAATTTCCTGCAGAGCGCGACGCGTCTCTGACCCTATTGCACTCAATTGTTCTACGTCGAGGCTGTGCTGGTATTCTTCCTCAGACTGGAATATGATCCGTTCCAATTGTGTACACACGTCACCGATCATAAGCCTCTCTTCTGGATCCGATAGCATAATGCAGTTGTCAACAAGGTCGAGGACTCGATGGGTCGTCGTGTCTGATGTCCGGGCCGAGTTGCGCAGATATGTGTGGCATTCCGTAACCGCAGAAAGTACCTTGCTGCCGTCATGGAAAGCATCATCGCAAGATGGAAAGCGTGACATCTGATCATTGATCGCCCTAGACTTTAGAGACTTGATTGCAATTTTCCGGCGTTCACAGTAGTTCTTGTAGGCCTGTGAGCCAAGTACCCATGTTGCAACTGACGAGAAGACACAGCCGAGCGACCAGGTTTCAATGGTCTGAGATAGAGGAATTCGCGTAGCATCCTTGCTGCTGTCACATTCAGGAGCGCCTGGATTTTTCAGAATTAGTTCTCATATTATTTTCAGGTTGAAATCATCAGGGTATGTAATAAGTAAACGCAATTTTACCGTATGTTCGAGTGCCTCTGAGTAGGAAAGTCTTCGTCTTCTCTTTCTCCTCGCGCTCGAATTTCGCGAATCCAAAGTCCGCGAGCTTGTATTTGCCCCGGACTCGCAGAACATTGTCGGGTTTGATGTCTCCGTGCCACCTGGATGGCTGTCATTAGATACTTGAGCCAGCGGTCTCTTGTGATGTCAACTTGCCCTCGATAGTACTGACGGTTGCCATTCTCAGAATTGTATGGCAAATTTTGTATTCTCTCAAGCGTCGTGGCGACTGTGAATAGTTCTGCCCAGAACTGTCTGATCTCTCCGTTGAGGACGGGTGGATAGGTCTCTTCCAGATACTCATCAAGATCCATTTCCCCGTACTCCAGCATGATGTGGCGACTTGGGGCGTCAGGGTTGTCTGTCGTAGGGTGTTGCAGCTGGAACTCTCTGAGATATTGGACAACGCCCTTTACGACTCGAATGCCTCGAAAAGCCTGGCTTTCGATCTCATAAATCGGCTTCATAGAGTTTGAAAAAGACTTGACCGCAAGCTCATAGCACTATGTTAATTTTACAGAATGTAGGTCAGCACTTATCAAATTTTGAGACGTGAGCGCAGTGTTGGAACGTACGCGTCCATGATCGGACTGCTCCATTTTCGAGGGTTCGAGGGCGTTCTTCAAATTTGCATCTCCCACGAGATCTGCCTGGATGCCATAAAGATACCTAGGTAGACACTCGCTGTACCTCCTTTATCATTGATGACCTTTCTATAGCAGAATGGCAGAATAGCCGATGCATGTGAGACTGCGAAACTCATGTTCAGACTTAGACGGACCGTCTCGAAGCTCCAGCGAACATGATTAAAGGCCTTGAAAATCTCACTGAAATCCGAATTTTCCCATTTGGTGGGTAAATTCAAACACGAAGCTTCAAGATCAGACAGTATTCTTTGATAGTACGTGGACATATTCTCCACAGAGATCATCAGCTGCATGATTGAGCCATTTGAAAAACTCGGAAAGAGTACTGGGGTATGTGCTAATGGTCTTCTCAATTATATTCATAGGGTACAAGTCTCTTTTAAGATATGAGTCTTGAAAGCTGGCGGGCAAGGAACTGTTCGAATCCATGGTGATGAGCACGGCCTTTGGTGGCAAGATAGTGTAAATGAAGAATGCTGACAGTTCGTCTTGGCAGCTGCCGAGGTCAGAAAATTTCTTGTCAAATACTTCATGAAACCTACTTTAATCTTACCCCGATGATGGCTAAGCGCTGCAGCACAACCGACATCCACACATGCTTCGGTCACTAGTCCGGTATGCCTTGGACGCCCGATCAACGTTACATGAGCAGGTAGTTACATAACAGAAAACGTAATTAGTGGGACACAGACTACATGAAATCAAAGAGAAGTGATCGCCTTATCCAGACTTGATTCGATGCCGCTGAGCACAAGCACAACTTCTGACCGCGTAGGTAATACCTAGGTATGTCACGCAAAGGAGGCTTTCCAAAAGTCTCTGTCCAGGCGATTTCCACCCTTGAAGCCATGCTTCCGACGGACTCACACAAGTGAAAACGATCACAAGCATCCCTGCCACAATGACTGAATCATGCAAGAATTTTACTCGTCATCTGAAATTGAGGGTCGACGTTCAGGTGAGCCTTGCTCAGCCTTCCCACGCAAATTTCTCAACTCATCGATACTACTCTTCTCTTACTCTTCTTCTCTTTACTCTTCTTCTCTTTACTCTTCTTCTCTTTACTCTTCTTCTCTTTACTCTTCTTCTCTTTACTCTTCTTCTCTTTACTCTTCTTCTCTTTACTCTTCTTCTCTTTACTCTTCTTCTCTTTACTCTTCTTCTCTTTACTCTTTTTCTCTTACTCTTCTTCTCTTGCTGTACTTCTGAATTAAATTCATGCATAGCAACTTCAGTCATGTGTAAAAAGGTCTTACTGTTGTCAATTTCCTGGGTACCACAAAGGTCCAATGGGCGTTCCTCTAGGCGTGGATCAGCGAACACGCCACGGTAATGATCAACAAGTAGATCAGGCTTACCTTGTAATGGCGAAAGTCCCAGCCCGGAAACTTAGAGTCGAGGTAGCCATGTAGATGTCCCACGTCAGGTTAGCATAGCAGGACACATAGTCCTGCACAGGCTCACGACTTTCCTCAACCTGGCTTGCGCTTCGCCGAAAGGAACTCCAAAAGCTTTTAGTCACCTTGTAGTTGTTCATGATTGATCGTCTGGTAGTCCCTCTCTTTCCTGGAAGATGTTTCTGTTCGTCTTTCTGCTGGTTCGTCATCATGCTCCCTGACCATGAGAAATGGCGTATCTGGGTTGCGTTACCTCACAAGCCGCCTTTGCTGTCGAAATCGTCATAGGGTGTCTCCTTATAGCCACTTTGTATACATGAGACAGTTTATTACCAATGGATCCCCACGATCCTGGAGTGTGGCAAAAGTGTCACACAAATCGATGTATTTGGCCGCCTCCCGTCTGTTGCCTGATCTTACTACGCACTACAACGGGTGGCACTTCCGTATTACACGCATCTTGATTGAACAACTCGGCTCTGTACAATTGCACAGTCGTGGGCTGAGTTCGGACGCCTTCAATAATGTTGTACCTTACAACTGGAACTTCATTGATGGTGTGGAAATTGAATAGCATTGATAGACCCACGTTTCACCAGGAATTGCGCAAGTCAAGCCTGAAATTTTGGACCATTTCGGCAGTTACATTTAGCCAAGAGGAAAATGGATGCACCCACAACCTCAAGGCGTGGATTTGGTATATGACTTGACTTGACTGACTGATGGGACCGAGCTAGGGTTTCCAACGGTTACATACTCTTCATGTCATGATAGCCTTCGATTTGTGCTGGTATATATCTACAATAGGATACAGTCTATCAAAACACCGAATTCACGACATCGGAGTGAGGTACTCTCAGTAATGCGACTAGATGTCATCGTCAAGGGGGCTCAAGCCCTGGGGAGTGCCAAGCCGCATCTCGTAATAGATCTTCTGCCTTTCAACCTCAGCACGGTCAGCCATCCACTTGCCAAAAGCAGTGGGGTCTGTTCCCGGCATCTCAAGAATCTGTGGGTACTCGGCAGGCTTGGGAGAGTCGGTGCGGACACCCCAGCCGCCACGGATGGCTTGGTACTCGTTGCTGAGGAGATAGCTGTGCAGTAGCTTGGCGCCTTCTGGGTGGGGAGCGTCCTTGAGGATGGCACCCGTCTGCGGCCATGAGACGAACTTTCCCTTGACCGGGTGGGAGACGTTCAGTGGCGGTGCCGGATTGAAGAGGCCCGATGCAGTGAAGCTGGCGGCCCACTGTGTATCATTCTGCGAGAACACTGTGCGTGGCGTGCGGGTTCCGCGCACCCAGCGTGGGTTCTGGGCGATAAGCTTGTCTAGCCATGCGCTGCCATATTGCTCTTCACTATCGTGTGGGGTTTGTTAGACTCTGTAGGTGACTCGGTTGGAAGGATGCATGGCAATTAACGCCACTTACATCAAGGTGAAGGCAAACAGGACGGCATCATCATCGTTGGGATAGGTCAAGACGAGCTTGTCCTTGAATTCCGGGCGGAGCCAGTCCTCCCACTCAACAGGGGCCTCGATACCTGGAAGCTTGGCCGAGTTCCACAGACCAGCCCAAGCGATGATGAACATGCCATAGTAAGAAGAGGTATCGTTTGGCTTGAACTCGGGCTGGATCTTGTCGAAACCGAGAGGGGCGTATTCCAAGAGGGCATCCTCAGATGCCCAGCGAGGGAAGTTATGGAGAGTCTGAATAATGACACTGTCGACGTAGACATTATTTGCAGCAATCTGCTCGTTCACACGAGTGTCGTGGTACTTGGAGAGGTCGACGGTGACGTTGAGAGTCATGCCTGGAAACCGCTTCTCAAAATTGGTCTTCAAACTATCTTGCGAGTTGCGTTCGTCGCCGCCATGCCAGAGTGTGACCACGCCACCCTCAGCGAGAGCGGCCTCGTGTATCTGGTCAAGCGTGCGGTTCTCTACCTGGACTGCCGCGTTGACCAGAGCTTGGCCTCCTAGTAAAGCCAAGGTGAGGAGTGACCGGGCCATGGTGGGAAGTTGGGAGCTGAAAGAATGACTGAGTGGACTAAAGCACAAGATGTAAGAGAGTGAGAAGCGAACACAACGTGATTTTCCGCCCGACGCAATACCAGGGACAGGACTGCGTTCTTTTCAAGTAGAGCTGTTGACTATTGCGCCACTGTGCCCCTGGTGCTGGCCGCCTCTTTTTCCATACCAGGATGGGAAAGGACCAGGGAGATGCCCCGCTGGTGAAGGAAAATGTGACCTGTGATTTTACTTCTCCACCGGTGTCCTCTGGATGTGGATGGCTCGCAGCCCAGGGCCCATGTAGCCTGGATCCTCAAAAGGAGGTTAAACCGTTCTTCATGGGGAAGGTGTAGATTGTTCTGGGCTGACGCCGTCACTCGTCCGAGTCAAAGAGGACCCAGTACGGGTGTCTCCTGTCACTAGCTGGGGAATGGCAATAATCGGTTACAGCATCAGGAGTGTTCCGCGGCTGAGGGAGCATTCCGTGGCCCAGCACGACATTATGCCGAGTCAGGGGACAAAAAATGTGGAGGAGCTTCCAACCGTCGCCTTCTTGGGTAGCCTCCTAGGCTCTTAAATCAGCCTTTGCGTACGGATGTTGAGGTCCGCGGTAATTCGAACTGCCGTCAGGATGCAATCAATAGCCAACCAGGATTTCAACGTCGTTTTTACAGGGCTTGAAGTTGGTAAATTAGTGTGAAAGGGCAGGTGGTAGTTCGTGTGTAGGGCGTGTCCCGGCAGTTGGTACGCTGTGATCTGCCCGAAAAGGCCAGTAAGTGCAGGAAAATCCCGGTGATCCACACCCGCGTTGTGATCTGCCCTGATTAAGCCTACGGGACTATATACTTGATTGGTAATTCGTCCGATGATGCGAACAAGGTTGTCTATCCGGAAACCCTATATTTCTTATTCTGACATCATTTGTGTTTATGGTGCTAGACTATATGAATGCGAAGAAAATTTTGTATATAGTTTCCGCAAACAAAGCTTCATGCCGAGAATTTGGGATCAAGTGTGTTTTAAACGACTGAACTGTGAACTCGGCAAAGAAATCGTCGGACTACTTCCTGGGCTGGCAGCCGTCCGTAGTGTATTTGACAGATCAATATGGAAACCTGAACCATTCGCTGCAGAAATCCCGCAGAATATTCTGACTAACTTTTTACATACTCAGAGGTTCCGCTAGAGACGTTATACCCGCCAAGACCGTTTTCATCTAGCTGCCGGATTTTGCATTAGTATAGAAAATTGATTCAGAGGGGCTAACTGGTTCCGTTTCTATTCCGTATACAGCCTGAGCCATACGCAGTGCCTTCATACATTCGTAAACGCTCAAGACCCAGCGTTTAAAAAACATACAATGTCGATAGCGGTATTTGAATACGATAAGTAGGCACGTGGCCTCAGCCTTGTGACGCACAGACAAGGCTAGGGAGAGACCGCTCCCGACGGCGCCGTTGACTAGAGTGACGGCGAAGCTCAGAGGGGGTAAGGGGCGCTTCAAGTTGGCAACCTACAAGTTTTTAATACGGGAGTGGTGCGCTTGAAGCACCGTAAAATGCCTTTCAATGTTCTATCTTTTTTTATTTTGGTCCTTACAACAGATGCAATCGCATCCAGAGTCTCAGGTAGTTATAGAAGCTCACCAAGGTGTCCACTCCGCGGCCATGACGTCTCCCCTCCACCTCCAGCAATTTCCTACGGGACAAACTCCGGTGGGAAAACCTCTTATGGGATAATCTCCGAAGAGGTGGCCTCCTGAGTTGTAGCCTCCTAGCTGGACAACTACTAGATAGACATCCTGTGGAACAATTCCGAACATATCAGAGGTAGGCAGACTACAGGGGCTCTGGTCCAACATCACGCAGACTTTTTGGATGTGTGGCAGTGATACAGAAAGATACGAATATGTAATATTGTATTTCTAAAATCACAACTTTAGCAACCTGAGAACGCCAAGTACCCTATGAATGGGCTTGCCTCACGTTGTTGCAGGCAAAAGTACTTACAAGCACTCACAGACACTTGTCAATAAGAGGAAGATAGTAATTATGCTCCAGTTTCGAGGTAACATTGCAAGTATGCTAGTATTGTACGGGCATAGACAGTTAAGAGGAAACGGCAGAACCTGCGCTGCTTTGTATGCATATTGTTTCCACCCGATCAACGCTGGTTACAGCCAGGAACCAAAACATTTTCCTTACCATACACGAAGTAGATGCACAAACAAAACATCACCTCCAGGTTCTACCTCTCCACTGAATTACCAGGATCGGGATAACACAAAAAGCGACCATCACTGTACAGATCCGGATTAGATACGATGATAGCTCGTGAAAGGGGGGGCTGGACTTACTGGCCACCGCAATACCCGCCGTTTCTCTGTAACCTACCTCCTCGATACTCTGTGGGAACCTTTTTGATTCGTCAACACCATGTGAAGAGAATGGACGCTCAAATAATACATACCAGAAAGGTCCAATGAAGCCCCAGATCTGACGCACGAACGTGATGAAAACGCCGACGCTCGAGGCATCCTGTCGGTAACAGTCCACAGAGTATGTCACGAGCACGGTGGTGACCACTTGGTTGCCTGCTGCCGCAATGCCCACGCCGATCAGGGGCGTGACGTTCCACGTGTGGCCGGCACTGTAGAGTTGGACCAGGAAAACGACCACCCCGACGACACACAGAACGAATCCGAAGTAGCTCAGCCACAGCCGGTACTCGGGCTCGGGGCTCCTCCCACCCAGCTTTTTACGCCTCATGGACATCCATATATCAGACATGCGGCCACCAATCTGCTCGCCGACGATGGTGCCAACAATGACGGAAATCATCTGCAGGCCGTTCTGTTGCGTGTTGAAGCCGAAGAGCTCGGGAAAGAGTTGTGGGATCTCGACGGTGGTCATGATGCTTGTCCAGAGGAACTCCATTGCGTAGGCAACAGCTGGGAGCATTACGCAGGGGCGGGCTGCGTACACAAGTGGCTCGACGAAGTCGTACCACGTCATCGGGGTCTTATCGATTCGACGGAAGCTCATGTATTGCTTCTTGAAGTCGGACTTGTTCTTCTCGTCCTCGGGAGCTTGACTTCCGCGAATGTATCTTGATTCTGGTCCAAAGAAGAAGTAGAGGGCCAATTGGACGCCGTTTGTCTGCGCAAGATGTATTGTTAGATGTTCCGTAGGTAGCGAATATTCCATGAGATTCACTCACGATTGCTAGGATATAGTATATCCATCGGTACCCAACTCTCAGAGCGACAAAGCCAAAGATAAACGGAGCGACCGGTACACCAAGCGTCACAAATATAGTCCATATACCCATATAGCGAGCTCTCTCTTCTTTGAAGAACGTCTCGGCAACAACGCCAGACCCGATGGCAGCAGCAGGGCAGATAAAAAAGCCCACGATGGCACGGCACAGGCACATGGTAGCGTATGAGTGGGCATTAGCGCAGCCAATGTTCCCGATTAGACTGCAGATGAGCGATATCATAAAGACTGCCGAACAGAGTCAGATATTAGCAAGAAAGTGATTTCGTTTCTCGGATTCTTTGCGGGACTGACTGGGTCGGCGACCGTAGCGTTGAGACAAGGGCCTCCAGATGAGAGGGGCCCCACCGAGTATAGCGATGACCAAAGACGTGAGATAGCTGGCAGTCTGCACCTCAATCTCGAGGTCTTCTGCGATGTTCACGAAGGCGGCCATGATGGCTGCCGCCGTGAAGGTGGCCATCATGGCGTGGAAGGCGACCAAGAACAGATTCGTGACCTTCCTGCCTCGCGACCAGTTATCTCATGCTGACGTTAGTCCTGCTACGGGTCCTAAAGTGTTGTATTCTAGAACATTCCAAGACATAAAGGACGGGGATCCGCAACAGGTGAAAAGTGATGCTTACAAGGGTCCGCATCGCTCATGTCCGGGATGGGGTCGAGGTCCAGAGTTCCGTGTCTGTGGAGGAGGTATTGGCGGTGCTCGTCTGAGAGCTCATTTATTCCGTCCTGTCAGACTTTCAGTTAAAGGTTGCCTTCTCACCATGGTGGACAGCCAAATATGGTTGTATGGTAAAGCCTACGATGTTCTCGGCCTGGATGTCCCGGGGCTGAAGAGCCTCCTCCATCTTCGCCGACGACGGCGTGGGCTCCTTTTCTGAGTGGCTCATTGTGGATATCGTCGTTGTTGCGGTCGGATTCTCAGGTCTCAGTCGTTAGGACGGACAACACGAGTGACTGAGCGAGAAAGAGGGAAGGTCAAAGACTTTTCCAGAGAAGGATGAGTGAGTAGATTAGTGGGACAAGCAGGCTGTTCGGATTTCATTTCGCATCTCCGAGGCAATGCGTGGATGTGTGAGCCACATCACGTCTCGGCCCAGCGGCATATCCCACAGAGCCTCAGTGATGCAGGTCAGGGGTCAGGCCACGCCTACCAAGATGCCACTAATAATCATAGCAAATGGAAAATCGATGCTCAACCAAAGTCAAAAGGGTTGTATCCGGGATCTCGACCGCCGATGAAGGACCGACGTCTACACGGGGCATTGGGGAAGAGACCCACACGACCACAGAGCCCAATTATCTAGGCCAATCCAATGAGGCACTGGGGAAGGTCTATCGCTAGGGCTATGAGCGTCTGTGGGGAAGAGATGGGTCCTGCTGGTGTGCATTGCTCTGGATCTTCAAGTATCTGGCCTGTAAGTGGACTGGAGTGTCGCAAGGAGGTGAAATCCAGCTAAACCCGCATCATCTTGGCCGCTAGCGACTGGACCCATAGAATAAGACCCAGTCTAACTGCTTCACTGCCGTCTCGCAGTTTTGCAAATGGAATGGGTATATGTCAATCTTGCCGCATCGAACACAACGGGTCGTAAGGCTGTCTTTTGTTCGAGTGTCTTTGACCAAGACAAACTAAGCTTTCGCTTCCGAACCAAGACGCTAGGTGGGCGGGACGTTGGGAGCCTCACGACTCGGCGCAAGCCATCTAGGCTCTGGGCAAACAGATTAGGTTCCCAACGCCCCGGAGATCTTGAAGGCAAACATTCTGGATCATCAAACTAGTGGAAATCTGGGCCCCCCCCCGTGGCCCCCCTAGCGACCCCATGCACTAGCCGCGTCTCCCACATCTCCCTCAATGTTGCGGGATGTGGGTGGATCCTTGGAGCTTAAACCCGGCCCAGTGTCTCCACTGAGTCCACTCATTGTTGAGGGAGAGCCTGAAATGACGACGATGACATATCAACATACGGATTTCCCGGCCCTCAACTGATAGACCGCGGGCGGATATTCCGGTGAACGAGGAGGCAACGTAGTAACAGCGACCATGAGACATTTCACAAAGCCAGGTGCAATGTCCATGGCGATGGCCAAAATTTGGTGAAACTCTTTCTGAGCGCGGACAGAAAATTCCCTGAGAATCACCGTCACAAGCCAGCACAGGAGTTAGCGGACGATCTGCGCAACACCTGGAACGTCTGCATTCTCCAATGACTTCACTGGCTCACTGCTTCAGTGCGCCAGGGCCAGGGTCAACCCCGCAATTGCCACTCGGCAGGGGAACAAAACGGCTGCCGCCAGACTGACAGATCTCCGAGTTTACCATCGTATTTCCGCCCTCCACGATCCTGACGCGTGTCGTTTGACCTCAAAAGAGAGCCCGATCCCACCTCAATGACAGATTGTTCACATCGGCACACAATTGCCCCTTCAAGATAATCCAGCAATTGTAACGTGAGCCCGGGTCGACTATAGACAGTGCATCATGATATGAGCCACCGGGAGCTATCAAGTGCACTGAATGTTTATCAATTTCGCCAGGTCCAGTTATGCCTGCCCTGGTAAGGAATATATTTTTATGCTACCAAGTTAATTGCGTCAATAGTGAGGACTGGCTCTTTTGATTGACTGGCCACGCTTGAAATTAAAAAAAGACAAGGCATGTTGTATCTATCCTACCCAGTTCACAGTCCTCATTTCGGATTCTCTCGCCTTGCCAGTTCCTTAATCACTTGGAACTTACTAGATGCTTCGATCCCAGTATTATGGTTTTCTGAGTGAAAAAGGATCCCAATAACATTTGAAAACACGTTCTGTGGCGCGAGAAGAAGCATTTTATCATCCCTGCGTTTAGAAGGGTTGGACACTCTGGACACGATATTCATTGTTCCCTTCTACTTATATCTTAGCCAAATTTGCTTGGTCAGACTTCCTCGTCTACCCTTACAGGCGCAGCTATACTATCCACTTCTTCATAGACTATTCAGTGCTCTTATCAAGCCGTATTACCACACTCGCCCTAAAAGGCAAGCTATGCACTGATACCCATCATAAGATAGAAATTATAAGAAGGAACTCCATTAAGAAAGATCTATATCATTTAGATTTAATTTTCCTCTCGCGTTACTTGACCCGTTGATAATATAAGTCTTCGTAATTAGACAATCATATATAGTCTCGAAACTTTTACTCAGGTTAGCAAGAGATTAGAGACCCGTCTCTACTAGGGCGAGCATTTCTATTAACCTTATTCTAGGAGGGTTCATTACTAGATCCCATTAAGAGATATATCTCAGCCAAGTTTCACAGATAGGCCACTAATTAGCCTTAAAGGGATAACATCTCACCCAGATTAAATTCTAAGTTAAACCCTCTTAGGTGATAGCTATTAGGGTATTACACTCTTAATCCATATAAACTAGACTTACTTAATAATATATAGCCTAAGAGCTAATAAATAGTAAAGTAGTTATATAGTAAGACTAAAAATAGTCTTAAGATAGTCCTTATATAAGCTTATAATCTTATAAAGGAAATCTAAGTTAAAAACCTTACCTATTATAACTAATATATATTATAATCTTAAGACTACTTATTAGATAAGCCTATAAAGTTATTATATTCTAAATCTATACTAACTACTACTAATTAAGAATAAAAGTTAAAATAAACTACTTTAAGAATAACTATATAAAGGATATTTATAAGAATATTAAGAATACCTTAAAGAAAATAATAGAGAGAATTTACTAGAAAGTAAAGGAAAGTTATAATAACTTTATATTATTCTATAGACTTTATATATTATTTTAGTTCCTCTATTAAGCTAGAATCTATAATAAAAGATAATATAATAAAAGAAGATATAATAAAAGAAGATATAGTAACTTTATAATTCTGCTCCTATAACCTATCTGTGGCTAGAAGTCGCTATTCTGCGCTAGTAGCTGTAGTGTTTGTGACGGTCCTCAAGACCTATTGGCAAAGAAGGCTCAAATTGTCTTTGAAGAATTGTTGATTTAAAGCTATGGTTGCCTAAGGAATAGTATGGAAGGAGCAGCGAAGCTGCGATCTACCGTTGTGGAAGATATGGTGGCTATTTGGGCTGATAAGATAAGCCTAGTGCACGGACCTACTGGCTAGGTCCTGCGTGCGTTCAGCCCATGGCCCTGACAGTGTTGGGCTGTGCCTAGTCTTCGTTGCTGTTTGTGCCGGTGCTGTTAATAAGTGTTGAGGTTGAAGCCATTATAGGCTGTAAGTAATCTAGTCTAACACTATTAAGCACTACGTATAAGTACTATTATTGTGTAACTCAGGTCTTTAAGTTAGCCAAAATGGGTAATTATAAAAGCTACTACTATTGCCCTAACTGAGGTTCTAGCTTTGCTTAAATATTCACCTATCATAACCTTCTTATACTATATTGTAAAGACCACTTAAAAGTAATTATCAGCCTGCCGCGTGAAACTAAGATAACTGCCAGGTAAGTTAACTAGATTCCACTGCTGTGCATCTAGATGTGTGGACCTAATAGCTTTGCCATAAATAGCTATAAAATAAAGATCAACCTATAGGTCTATAACTATATAGAGGGAGCCCTTAAGAACCTCCCTATAGATAACTACTCCCTATTAAAACTCCTTAGTCTATTCATTAATAGGCTAAGAGAGTTTAATATGGACTCCTATATTATTGACTTCTATGTAAATCTTAAGGAAAAGTTGGAGAATGGTAAGCTATTAATAAAGTAGGAGTAAAGGATAAGAGATAGTCTCTAAGAAAAATTCTAATAAAGGAATACTCCCTAGATCTAGCCTTGGTTGTAAGAATATAATATAGTTAAATAAAATTAATTAAAAAATAATAATTATAGGTCTTTTACCCTTATACCTAGGAGGGTTATATTATTTTATATTTATATCTTTATTATTAAAGATAAGAATCTCTTTAAAAAAATTATAAGATAGTTAAGAAATAAAGGAAGAGGTAGGAGGTTAAGGGTACCTATAGGAAAGTAGTATAAGTAGAAGTATAGAGAACTTAAAGAGTTTATATATAGGCTATAGGGGGAAGAGTCTAATAGCTAAGTAGAAAGTAGATAGATAGATAGTTAAGAAGAAAATATAGTGTGGCCAAAGCCTAATAGCTATTAGGCCTGCTAAGATATATGTATGTATAAGCCACTTGATACGACGCATCTAATATTAACAAGTAGCTCTATGACTGGGTCGTATACGTATCTCGTAATAGTACTTGTCTCTATTGTTTGGGTAATTTTAGAAGCACCAGGGTTTATCTCCGCCAACTCTTCCTTCGATACCACCGCATCCTCCCACGCTTTGGTCACAGTATTCAAGCGAGCACTAGGCGCATCACAATTTCCTCCAGCATTAATAAATGGTGGAGGACAGATGGACAAGTGCAAAAGAGCAACTGACGGGCTAGAGCTCGAAGCGCCATATCAGGCGATTTGACGAGCAGACGTTGGTGTGGGACAGACCTCGTGGGACGGGAACTTGTCTCAATGGCCTATGGAATCGCCTTCTGCAAGAGTTGTACCGGTACGAGAGAAGGTGACACAGTTTTGACGCAGTTCAAGCAGTACAAACAACGGCCTATGTGGGGCTTAATGTGGCTTTGGCAAGAAACTCAGAGCATTTTATCCAATACCGGCGTCTGCTAAGAATGGGCGCGATGTTTCCAGGACCTCATAATGTTGAACATGCCGCGAACAAGGAAAGGGAAGCGCCAAATTATCGGTAGCCGGAAAGTATTGTCCAACTGTATGCCCTGTATACACATTCCCCTTCTTCTACCCCATCTTTTCCTGGGCGGCTTCTGCTTCAAGAGCGCAAGCCTAACAATGCTTATGAATCGAGGCAGTGAAGCTGTAAAGCTGTCAGCTCGTCCCGCGAAGTCCCGCTATTGCTTGGCGTTCTGCGTCGTAGCTGCGGAGTCAATGAGTATCAGAGTCAAAGAACTCCATGTAACCATGCACTCCAACCCCAAGCCACCTTGATTTGACACATTTGAAAGCCAGCAAAATGACGACATCCTGGAATTCGACGTACGGTCGGACACAAAAATATCTCAAAATTCTCTATCGCAAGTAGAGACGGAATTAATTTTTCCATGGACCAAGTCAGTCGTCAAGCACAAAAAGCCTGGAAACTATGCTTTTTAGCCAATTTGGCATGTCTTGCCGGCCAGATCTGCAATGCAACTGCCCAGAGCAGTGGGTCAGTTCTGGATTTCGCCTCAAAGCTAGCCCGAAATATGGGTAACATCCATACCCCGTGGGGGAGCGTGGGGAAATCGGACAACTGCCGAAGACCGGAGAAATGAGGCTATATCATGGGTCTTGATCATCATCTGCTTACTATTGTGCTTCAATCAAAGAGTCTCGAACGAGCTATCTTCCTCTAGACTCCTGTCCACCAGCCGTCCACGACGGGTTTATCAGATGCCATGAAAGGACGCGGCGGCAGCCCTCCCGAACAACAGATGCCTTCTGGGTCCTCACCCGCACCTGACCCCGACGTCAAAGATGCGGGAATAGACGCGATACACCAGGAGGACGCCGGCGCCGGCTCCGCAGCGCCGAGCAAATGGAAGTGGCTCAGCTCGTCCTCCGCCGCGGACACGGCCGCGACACTGTTCGACGATGGGTCCGCCGAGCCATACACCAAGAGCGACGAGAAGCGCCTCGTCCGCAAGATCGACTTCATGATCATCCCGTACCTGGCTGTGTGCTATGCTTTCTTCTACATCGACAAGACGACTCTCTCATACGCCGCCATTTTTGGAATCCGTGAGGATCTCAATCTAAAAGGCACCGACTACAACTGGCTGTCTTCTGTCTTCTACTTCGGATTCCTTGTGTGGGCCCTTCCGACAAACTTCCTCATGCAGCGGCTCCCGCTGGCCAAGTACCTGGGCGCCAATATTTTCCTGTGGGGTGTCCTTCTTATGGCACAGGCTGCGGCACATAACTTTGCAACACTCGCAGTCCTCCGAGCTCTGTCTGGGGCGGCCGAGGCCTGTGCTGATCCGGCCTTCATGCTGATCACATCCATGTGGTACACTCGACGACAGCAACCAGTGCGTATCGGACTATGGTACACTGCGAACGGCTTGGGAATAGCCCTTGGAGGTCTGCTCGGTTATGCGATAGGACACATCCGTGGCGCCCTTCCGAGCTGGAAATACGAATTTCTGATCATCGGCGCTCTGTGCAGCGGGTGGGGCATCGTGCTGATGATCTTCCTCCCGGACTCGCCCGTCACGGCTCACGTACTATCGAAGAGGGAGCGGCGGATTGCCATCGAACGCCTCAGGGAAAATCAGACTGGTGTCGAGAACAAGACCTTCAAAACGGACCAGGTCATTGATACACTCAAGGACCCAAAGACATACTTCTTTTTCCTGCTCGCCCTGGTCCAAAACCTTCCCAACGGCGGCATTTCGAACTTTGGCACACTCATTATCCAGGGGTTCGGGTTTAGCACACTCGGCACCACCCTCCTTCAAATGCCTTATGGCACGCTGATAGGCCTCTCAATTCTGAGCTGCGTCTACCTCAACGACTATTTCTGCACTAGGCTACAAAAGAACACGCGGTGCTGGTTCATCATCTTATACACGCTGCCCAATATTGCTGGCGCTTTCGGCCTCCGTTTCGTGCCAACGGATCGGCACACTGCAAGGCTCTGGTGTTATTACCTGACTGGGCCATATAACGCAGCATTTGTCCTGATTCTGAGTCTCGTGACAGCTAACACGGGCGGGCATACGAAGAAGGTGCTGACGAATGCTATCATGTTCCTTGGCTATTGCGTTGGTAAGTGGACGTCGTCGATCAGCATCGAAATTTCGATCAGAACCCCGCTGACGTAGAACCTCGCAGGAAACATCGCAGGACCGTTTTTCTTCAAGACCGAACAGCAACCTACCTACCCCTTGGGCATGGCCAGCATGATTTTCTGCCATCTTGCATCAGTAGTCATGATTTCTGGATTCAGAATCCTGCTTAGCATGGAGAACAAAAGACGTGACAGAATGTCAGACAGGTCAGAGCAGCCAGATCTGGACGAGACGGCTTTCAGCGATATGACGGATCGGCAGAACCCGAACTTCAGATATGTGTATTGAATAGGCCCAGAGGCTTCAAGTCCTTGAGTGCTGGGAATGAGACCTCTCTGGCTGGTCCTTCTTAAGATACATAACTCAAGCTTGACCCAGACTTCATGATGATTTTGTGGCCATGAATTGACGTGTCGCCATCGACGCCTTTCACGTTATCGCTGGTAGTTTCGTGATCCTCCTTGGTGTCATCCCAGCCCTTCTCATGATGACATTCATGGAGGTGGTGGCCCCTGGCGCAGCCTTGCTTTGGGCAGAGAAGCTCACGGCTACTCAAGTGAAAACGAAGGGGCACTGGTTGCTTGTGATCATATTTGTGATACCTGTCACAGACAACCCGCAGTTCCAGGTCAGCGCGCTTCTCTAGCCTATCCATATAAAGATTTTTTAGGCCTCGTAGGAAACCACGACTGTAATCATACCATCGTTCAGCCTCTTTCAATTAGGGATAAACTTGGGATCTGCTAGGAAACCAATGAGATACTATAAGATACAATCAATATAGAGTATATAGATATGTGCGGTCTGAAGCTAATTAGGCTACGGGTTCTGGGAAGAGATGGCATGATGAGTATCACGAAGACGTTTTGTTTCCGAGTCACATATCTAAATACCTAGGTGCCTAGGTACCATAAGTAGGTAGGTAGCCTTGAGGTATGTAGATTGTCATTGCCGCATACCTCGGTAGCCACATATGCAGCATCAAGCAAAGCATGCTGTGTAAAACATATCATCGGACTGTGAACGAATGTAAACTTCACTTCATTATACAGACTGAATGAGATAATTCTAATCTCAAAACAACGTCACTGCTATCAAACCAAGCTACCTAGCGAGACAGCAGGAAGGTCTATCCCGGACAGAGCGACATAAATGGGAAGGTGTCCAAGCGAGAACCAGGATTATACAAGAATGCGATAGCTTTTGTGTGAGCTGGATGGGTTCATGTGGGACAAAGAAAAAGCTTCATCTGAAGGTAATCGGCGTTTTAGTCGGACTGCAACAAGCGTTGATGTTCTGTCTGATTGCACATGGGCCACAGAACCAGGACGCCCACCCCCAGGGTTTGATGGTCTTGGTCACATTATAAGCAGCAGTGTATGATTTGGAATTATTGAAATTGGCTGAAAGCCCAGTGAAAGCCACGGGGAAGCTCAAACCTCAGTCCAATTGGATTGAATGCCATGGTACAGGCCCCAGGCTGCCCGGCCTCCACTTTATTCACTGATCCACCAAGCTATAATCAACAAAAGGCTGGCAGCCGTGAAAGCGTGTCGGGCGGCTCGTCCGAAGCAAGGTTAAAGCTCCTAAAACTCAAAGCCACCACCACCTCGTTTCCACACCCATTTGCTCGACGACTCGAATCCAACAACATACCGAGGGAAGCGAGACCACAGGTCTTTGAGACAACACCATGGATGACTCCGATGAGTATGTCAAGCATCATTTCATCGCATTCACACACGAAAGCCTTGCTAATTCTGACAACTTGCAGTGCGTTGTACCATCCGAGTGGAAGCGACACCGCCTTCACAGCAAGGTACGATTTCGACACCAACTGATGATGCACACAAAACAGCTACTGTACTTGCAGTCATTACTTGCGTTCCGTACTAGTTTACTCTTGATACATCCTATTTTATGGTAAAATCCTCAATAAATGTGCAATACTGACCAATACTACACTTCTCAGTCAACCCGAGCCCCAGCCTTCTCGACCCCAGACGCCTGAGCAAAATGACACCGATAGGTATGTTACAGCTCCCACGCAAGACAAACGCCAGTCTCTAACTTGTCTTGAAGCGTCGCATCCGATCCGCCGAGCGCACTTCGGCGCTCGACACGTCGGTCCCGGCCAGTGCAGAGACTGGACCCGTCTGTGGATAAGAGACCAGTGTCACCGCAGGTCCCTAGAGAGGCATCCACACACAAGCCTGGTACCCGCAACCACACGATCCAGTTGCTACTGAAACTGCCTGGATTCGCTTTCACCAGTGACACCAATGTCTTCAGCGCCGGGAGGAGCACACGTTTCGCGTACTTGCTGGGCGCCCAGTCCGCGCCAGCTTACAACGATAGGGTAGTGATCGCCAGCAACCAGGGCATTGTCTCCATCCGCGTTGCCGACATCCTTGAGGTGTGTTGCGACGAATGGCTGGAGTGGTGGCAGGATGGACCTCTGACAAAGAACTTCTGGGGTGAAGTGGCCGAGCGCCTACGCTGCCACAAGAAATATTGGGCATCGAGGGAGCCCAATATCACTGGTGATGAGGTGTGCATGATTTCCCAGGCTTATACTCGCCACTGGGATAAGAATGGACGTGGTCATGCCATAAGTGATGAGGCCAGCTGGGGTTTCAAACTGGGCGAGCTCACCTGGGGCAAAACCAAGGCCAAGATTGATCCCGATTTATTTGCGAAGCCGTGGGAGTACGAACGCGCTTGTGAGCCACCTTTTCCTGGCTTCATCTAGCGTCTATTGCGTTCGCTGATGAGCAAAACCGTACAGAGAATGCCGCACGTGACCTTTTGGAGTACATCACAGAGAGCGAGATCACTTTTGGCCCAATCGAGGTTGCCGAGAAGGTTAGAAACACGGGCACGAACAGGTCTGCCACTCGGAACGGAAACGCGCGTTCCTTGGTAGCCCATGATGCGACCCCCAGGGACTCCAGGTCGAGGACCGCTAACATGGACAAGACCCATCAATTCGTTCTGTGTGGTGACAGTGACATGGTCGTTGTCCCGGGCCCGCGTCACAGAAGCAATGAGCAAAGCCAGGGAAGCTTTTCTGACAGGGCCAGGGCCACCGTCGAAAGGAGCGATCCGAACCGTCTACTGGTGACCTTTTCCGGTTTCCTCGACAAGATACAGGAAGAACAGGAGGCGCTGCATGGTGATGAGGGTAAAGATTTTCGCCCCCAAGTTGGAGCTGGCGAGGATGTGGACATGAGTTGAGGGGGGCCTTTGACAGCATCGAGTTTCTCCGGCGGCAATGAGGTGCTGTGGGGAGTGCGCATCCTCTGAGTCTGGACAAAGATTGGTCAGCTTGATAGGGTAGATTGACAGGCACCAGCACGAAACATCTTTATCAATAATATGTGACCATGACTTTGTTCGTCAAGGTGGCAGCCCTGCAGACATCCACTAAGGAACCTTGTGCCTTCGAAATTTGGACAGAAAATCCCTGGGCACTTGGTGGAGAGATTGCAACTGCCCATTCCATTTGTCCCATTGAAGGCCTCGCCTCTATTCGATCGGCAAAGTAAGGCCAGTGCTTCTATTTGACGATGATGCTATTCTTACCCATTGTACCTACTAGGTAGGACCTTGACAGAAAGTGCCTGGTCGAAGCTCCTCTTTGATTCAAAGTAAGGAAGGTGCAAAGGTTTGAAGCGCAACTGCCAGACTTCAATTTTCTGGCCCTGCCGTCACAGGTTGCAGCCTGCTGTCTCCTGAAGCTAAACCCCTGCATTCTTTCCATGTCAACCGACACAACCAAGCACTACAGCTCTTGTCTCAACACTTCGACTTCTCTAAGGCACCACTTGTATGCAGCTACTGTGAGAAGCCACACTCTTCAAGGACTGGCTTTGGAACAAGGTAAGCAACTCAACTGGGCCAAACTTTCGACACTTCAAACACGTTTTCCCGGCCTGTTGTCTTTGCCTCACCTTTCCCAGCACTTGTCTCTTCCTCTTCCCAATTGCTTGGAGCTTGGTGGAAAAGTTCAAATCACACAATCCGAATCCACCATCCCGTCTGTCCTCACCCAACAGAGCTCTCTCTCTCCCCTGCGTTCATACCGATTCCACCTTCCACGACTTTCACATCAATTGCCTGCACACACCCATAACAGAGGCAGAGTTCTTTGCCTCCATACTCCTGTACTTCTTCCATCTCTACAGCTCCTGACAAGTCAGAATCAGCACCCCCAAGATGTGCCCTCCATCCGACCACACTCCAGCCGAGCTGGACCAGGTCGATGCTACAACGGTTTCTCTGCCTGACAGCGGTCCCAACTCCCCCGAAATCCCTGCCAAGGATAGTGTTGATGGCAAGCACAATTCCACCGTCAAGTTAGACTCGGCTCAAGATGGTCTGCCACCACCAACTAGCAAGACGGAGGCTGTGGTCACGACCAGCGAGATCGGTGGCTTGGCCACAATCCACGAGCAACCCGACTCTGTCTCTCCCTATGACGAATGTGGAGTAGGAGCGACCACGAACGACAAGAACTCTCCTGAGAAGACCTCCGAAAACGGGGCTTCTGGCCAGCAGGGGCCTGCTGAGCCCACTGGTATTCCCCCATCTCCAAAGTTGGACTTTGCGATAGAACAAGTCGGCGGCAACGAGCCTGCCAAGCTCGCTTTGCGACCGGAGGGAGGCGTGGTCCGCATCGCGGTTCCAGAGACTGCAGCCACCACCATAGTTGCCTCCGCGGAGACCACCGGCGACTTTGAGAAGGATTCCGCCCATATGCCTCGTTCCACCGATACCTCAGCGACTGATCCAGACGAGTCCGACGAGCACAAGTTTGTGGATCCCAACGACAAGGAGAATATCGGAAACGATGTAATCAAGTTCTTCTACACTGCCAGCACTCGCAAGAGGCCATCAAGCCCAGTCACCACTGCACCCGGTTGCTGCAACCCTCGACTTCATCGCGACAGTGATTTGTACGTCAAGGCCAAAGGCGAGGACGGCAAAATCTACGTGTTTGAAGTTGTATCAGCCATACTTGAGAAAGCTTCAACCAAGTTCGAGGCCATGATGTATGGTAGTCACACTCGTGGTAACAAGGAGGAGTGGGTTTGGGAGCTGGATGACAATCCGTAAGTGCTGAAGCCGCGCGGCCACGATTCTCCTTCTTCATTGCCCAAGTATTTTGTTATCCCGAGTACGAGATTTCTATTTCGTCATTCTCTCGGACCCATAGTTTTCTACTCAGGAACCTTCTGTTTTATCTGACTTTCCGCACTTTAATATTGATGCTTCATCTCGTTGCCAAGTTCTTCTTTTGAACAAGGTAAACTCCAAGAAGCCCTAGCTGATCATTTTTACGCCAGTTTGGGTCTCAAGATCATGTTCTGCCTGCTCCACAACAAGTTTCCCAGAGCGCTGGTGGCTTCGAAGCCCAACGCCGATCAGCTGCACAAGGTGGTACAGATACTCGAAAAGTACGAAGTCCACCTGGATCAGACAAACTACCACCTCTTTGCATCTTCTTGGATCAATGGCTTCAACAACAGTCTGGCCACGTCTAAGCTGAGCGCCGTCGAGGCTCTCCAAGTGGCCTATGCGATCGGCGACTTCAAGACTACGAAAACCCTCATCCGAGAAGCGGCTCATGAGATCAGCGACGAGGACGGAAAGCGCTTGCAAGATTTTCCTATGAAAAATCAAGATGTTCTGGATAGTGTTGACAAAATCCGTGCTGAGAGCCTCGAGAATCTGCTAGCCTCACTAAAGGTTCCATTCGATTATTTCATGGACGCAAAGAACTCCCAGGGCAATCAGTACTGCAGGTCCAGCGAAGGCCATTTCGAGTGCAACCAGAAGCTCTTGGGGTCTCTGATGTCCCATCTGGTGCAGCAGTCACTGTTTCCAATCCCAGAGGCTGCCAGCTACAAAGGAAGCGTGGCCACTCTGGTTGCCAAGATCGAGAAAATGGAGATCAGAGGCCTGTTCTACCCTGGTGTCGTGATGACAGAACAGAAGCATACTCTGTGCAAGCTAGGCCAGGCCGTCACAGTTGAGGAGGTTAAGGGCGGCAAGGATGGGAAGGGACTTCTCCCGCTGTCGGATACTCTCTTGGAGTATATGTACTTCGCCTGCAAACGCAATGGTTTACTGCGGCAGGAGCAAAAGGAGTTCGAACCTTACAAAGATCGGATTCGGGATTTCGACCTTCTCTATCGGGACGAGTTCCAGAAAGACATCTGGTCATGGGGCTACGATGAGACTGCTGCGGGGGATAATGCTTGCGATGGTTCCGATGACTCGGGAATCTTTGACATCGCGGACAGCAACGGCTGCGTCAAGCGGAAGGTTTCTGCCTAAAAATTGCGGTTTTCAAAAGTGTTTTGGCATGGAATTGTGTCGGCTCCGGGTAAAAAGGGATGTGGACATATGCAGGTCAAATTTGATCTGGGCAGCTGTTCCGCTTTGCAGAGAGCTTTCCTGGACCTCGCCGCAGGAATCAGGCTTCGCTCAGTTTGATGTAATTGTTCAGTCGTCTTCGTATGTCATGATGACAACTGTGCTCTAGTCTCTAGATTAGTGTGCCTTCATCAGATCAGCAAACGGCCCGTCGATGGCCTAATGAATGGATTACTTTACTGAGACAACGGATTGAAATCTTCCATCATGTTCGAACATCAAAATAGACGCTTAGTCGCAAGCCCCACAGGAACGAAGGTCACGAACCCGCCGCCATGAACAGTCTCAGACCTACCTAGATACCAAACTGTTTCGGAGCAAGTCCAAAGGACTGGTGGGCCTCAAAGGCTTAGCCTTGAAATCTTAGAAGCGGCGGAAGGAATGGCTAGCACACAACCTTGGAAGTCAAGGATGCTACAGTGTCACCCAAACACCCACTGTCTTGAACACCTAAATGGGGCATTCCAGATAGTTTGGTCTGGGGCATTTGAAACACAGGCCAGTGGAAGGAATGTTCAGAAAATGGATAAATTGGTGGCTGAATGAAACCATGGGAATGTCCGCATTTTCGTCCTGGGCAAATCCCGCACGTTTTCATCATCCCGTTGGGCTAAGCAAAGCAGGCTCTTTTTCTTTCCAAAGGCGGGCTCATCCATCCTCCTGCCTGCCATTTCTCATCGGGGCTGTCAGCTTGTGATTGGCAGGATACCGAAACACAATCCCTCTGTGGGGCCTCTTAATGCTTCTGGTCACTCGTGGTTCTGCCATTACGATTGAACGAGCAATCAGAAGGCAAATGGCTGTCTTCACGAACCGCAGCGACAACTCAGAAGCACAATCTCGCCCGATCCATAGGATTATTGCGGTGTCAGTTCCCGCCCGACACACCGTAGCTGCGGATGCTGTTCTTCTCCGACAGTCTGTCATACAGACTGATCGGTCAGACTTCGACCACTCGACGGCCTAGGTGCCCAGGGCAGGTGGGGCCACGCACGAGTATTGGCGTACAGATTGCGCCAAAGCCCTTCTCGTGGTGACTGGAGCAAAGTTTTTCGCCATTTCTACTCCCTACGGAGCTTATCCTGAACTACTGTCTTGAAAGTTAATCCGGAAATGTTCTTACCTACGTATCCACGGAGGTAGCTGCCATGAGACAAACCCTATCGGTCGCCAGGTAATCTACCTAGACCAGATATTCTGATAGTTTCAGTGTAGTCCTGTCCTAAACCCGCAGAACGCCGAACATTCTAGTCTAGTCCGCGCCGTTGGCCAAGCGATTCAAATCTTACCGGAGACGTGTCTTGTCCCGGCGGCCCGAACTATACGATACAACCACTTGGGTGCCCCGCAGCCCGTGTTGACCGAGCACCGAAGATGAGGAATCGGACCTGGCGGCTGCAGGAGACAGACCTTTGACGATCGGGCAGATCCACAAGATGATACCTTGACCACATGGACACGTGTACCATCGCTCATCGCGGCTCGACCGTTTTGAGCCTTTCGACCGTTTGGTGGAGGCGGTAGCATGTACACCGACTCGGGGAGGAGATTTTGACGACGTGACAACGTTTATTATCACCGACAGATGGATCAAGGTGATAGAAGGAATTCTGGGGATACTTCGGCAGTAGTGACGATCTCGACCCTCTCATACCCTCCACAAACGGGAAGAGTTTCTGTTCCTGGTCTAATGTGCCGTGCGCTTGGGCAACGTGGTAGCACATTGCCGCAGGCAGTGTCTTCAGTCGGGTCTTCCCACCGTCCGCCATCTACTTCAGAAGCAAAGCAGGGTAAGAATCCCGACTGGACCAGACGCATGTGAACAGCCAGGGACTTTTGTGCCGCGACGGCTGATCGCCCGCCCACATGCCCGCCTGGCTGGGCCCGAGAGTCACACTCCTGGGCGGACGAGCCTGTACGGGCTTGAGTCTCACCCCGAAATCCACGTCGGTCGGGGCCTACTTAGACCCCGTAGGCAGTACCGCGACAAGCTTGGCGGGTCAACGGACTTGTTGTCCGTCAGCTTTCTGCCTGTAGCTGAAGGATGTGTGGCAGGAGTCGAGATAGTGGGGCACTTATCTGCGAACCCGGGACAACTGGCGCGGCCTAGATCCTCAAATGAGGACAATATTGTTTTGAGGTGACTTGGGATTTGTCGGGTGTGGCTGATGCTCGTTGTTCTGCACACCATTGTGGCAGAGCAGGCTATACGTCGGCCAATTTTGTTTGCCCCTTGGAGTTTATTCTGTGTTCATTGGCCCGTCGACCATGTATGCAGCCGCAATGCCCGGGTTGTTGGGTCGTCCCTGTCCGGCGGCCCTACAACGCGTTAGGGATCCTAGTACGAGGGCATCACTGCTGTGAGAGGAAGAGAAACGATGACGAGGAGGTTGCTGAGGCTCAACACCTCCACACCACGCGCTATTGTGTAGCCGTCATTCGTTCATGCATCATGTCATCCGATAACTATCCTTGCGACCATGAGCTGGCAACGAGCTTGCCTTCAATGTGGGCCTCTGAGGAACGGGCCTTGGTCCCCCCTCTTGCCCCGGATTTCTTGACAAGCTCCCGAGCCGTTTTGTCAGTCAGTCGAACTCATTCAGGTGCTTGGACTGGGCTGTGGGGGAAAAGTGATGTCACCCGTGTATGTTCACAAGGTGATCATGCAGCGGAAAAAGAGCTGTCATGTGAAAAAAGCACAGCCGGTGTTCTCGGGGTGTTGTTGGGCCCGGCTTGTTGTCGTTATAGATCCACAATAGCCGGGCAAACAACACCGGGCGCCCCGGTTGCCCGGGCGGGTCCAGATATCGGATCGGAATCGCAATCGCATAGGCTAGGGGAGATGCTGATATTGTGAATGCCACGTGGACAAGGTTTTCTTACCAGTCGTTCGCAACAACGCCTGCCGGAGGAATCATGGACCGGCAGGAATTTTTTTGTGTACGAGCGGTAGCCGAAATTAGGAGAGTAGGTTTCGAAATTGAAGCGGATGCTTGGCTGCCAATATCGTACTGGCAGACCAGACTACTGGGTGTGTAGCAAGTTCTAGGCTACCACAATGGCCATTAGGCGCCTGCGTACAGACAGTTCTACTTCTGTTTTGTGGGGACAGAGGGATGGGTAGGGGCTGCAGTGCTTCCAGGCTGCTGCGCAGAACAGTTTGGATACTTGATTAGCGTTTCAGAGACGTTGAGGCAGCTTCAGCCGGACGGGAAGGTTGAAGTTACAATGCAGTGGTGGTGATACAACTCCCGGTCTTTGACGGATAGTAGCCACTTGCCGTGGGCCCGTCGACCGGCGCGGCGAGTTTTCTAGAAGCTTGCAGGGTTTTTTGGGGTTGCACGGGTACAGTGATACACAGTATTATATGCTGTTTATTAGGCGTGGTTGAAATGCTGGCACGGCTGCACTGTACCTGGGGTGTAAGGTTTTGCGCGTTGCAAATTCGCCAACTCGATCCAGCGTGCACGTCTGCTAAGTACCTTTAGAGTTACGAAACGCGGGGGCGTCAAGATAAACTCAGGTGCCCTGCCTGGCTGAGTCAGGGGAAACAGTACATGGCCCATCTCACACAAGGTCTGACGGACTTCTCAGAAGAAGACGAAATGTTTTTACGACGAATTGAGTTGGCAACGGATGAATCTTCTGGTGCCACGGGCGAACGGGCTGTCGGGTTGATTGACGACCCCGACCTGCCCGACACACAACGGGTGCAGGGTTGTGAAGGAGAATAGAAGGCGGCCAATCTTACGGCTGGGCTCCGGACCGACTGCTGCTAGCTCGCGGGCCTTGCTGACGTGGAGACGGACGCCCAGCGGCATCATCGTCACATCAGTCTGTCGCCGCCGGGCTGCCCTGCCCTGGCACCGGCCAAGGTAAGGATGTCCTACTTGTAACGTACCCATTTCTTCTTCCTCTTCTTCCTCTGACTGGCAACACTTATCAGTGATGACTGCTGAGGGATCACGATCCTCTATTACACGAGGCACACAGAATCGAGGGCGCATAGGGACCGCGGGTGGACAGAGTCATTCGGGCTGACACTAGTCCTGTCAAGTCCGAATTCGAATTCGAAAAAGAAAGAGAATTCGATCCCTATCTCGCCCAGGAGAGAGGGCCCTGGGGATTGCCCCACTGGGACGACTGGATCAGTCTCCTCTGCAGATCCCCGCCCGGGTGCGATCTCTGTCTACGCTCAACCCAGTAACCACACAGCCTAGCTCCTAGCCCAGTGTTTATCAGTGATTTGTGGAATCTGTATGCAATAAAACGGGGCAAACAAATTCTTACTCCCAGAGCAGAAGTTATATTAGGGTAGTTCTAAAATTACACTAAGCCTAATTGGGATCTTCCTCTAAGAGGATATCCCACTCCTCCTAGAGTGGTATATAGGCCACCCAACATAATACTACTTCCTCTCTATGGCTGAGACCGTGAGGCTACTATCTATAATTATAATTCTAGGATAAAACATTATATTACTTAGACTAAAATAAATAGCTCTAGGATTAATTTATATAATTCTTAAAGGATAACTAAACACTACCTTCCTTCTATATTATAATATTAGGGCCTCTACTAAACTTCCTAAATATATTACCCTAAATCTAGGACTTAATAGTTCTATTTTATATACTAATTATAGTATTTAACTACTATCTTTATAAATTTTAAAGTTTAAGTTATTTATATCTAAAAGGTTAACTAGCTTATCCTAATTATTTTATAACTCCTCCTCTCCTAGGTTATTTCTAGGTTTAGTATAATAAGTCTATACTAATAATAATATAGTAGAGTATATATAGCTCCTAGTTCTTTTTAGGTTTATAAGTTAAAGGTTAAGATTAGTTTATATTCTTAGAGTAGGGTTAATAATAGTAAAAATACTCTTATATAAATTATAAGAGTAAATAGGGTATCCTAATAGTACTAGCTAAAATATTTACTATATAGATAAGGTAGTCTAATTATTATCTAGGAGTAGCTTATTATTAAGCTCCTATCTTAACTAATTAGTTATACTTAGGGTAGGTAATTTATAGCCTAATTACCCTAATAGTATCTCTAGCTAATTACTCCTTATTACTAATTATATAGGCTAGGGTATAGCTATTTACTAGGGGATTAGAGGTATTACTAATATAATAGGGTATAGGATTAGGGGTATTACCCTTATAGTAGGTTATAAGATTTATAATATAAGTATATATATATTATAAGTTTAATATAAATAGGGAGGTATTAATAGGTTCTTATTCTAGCTTTATTATGAGGGGGTTAGGGTAATAGTTATAAAGGTTTTAAATTCTACCTTCTAGAGGGACCTATTATTAGACTAGTATAACTAAACTTATTTATAGTTTAATATTTATTAAGTTAGAGACTAACTCCTCTCTAACCTTATCTTAGAAGTATCTTCTCTTAGCTATCTAATAATTAATCTAATCTTACTACCCTAAAGCTTATTATATACTTCCCTAATCTACTATATTTATACTATATTTATAATAATATCCTGCCTCTATACCACTATTTTATCCCAACTTTATAGATTAATTACTCTTAGAGTAATATCTCAAACCCACCCTTAGATAAGATTATATATATTAGTTACTAGATTCATCCCCACTATATAGACTATCCTAATTAAAATTATTAGTAGGATATACTCATTAATACACTCATAATTATTATATCCCAAATAAACCTATTAAAGTATTTCATAATCCATCTACTTAACCTAATTATATATCTATTTCAGCACCTTAGTACACCATCTATAATATATAATTTAGCCTCTATAAGACTATATAAGTATTATAACTAAGCTAAGAGTTCATATAACTTCTCCTACTAAATTAGTAGTAGCCTACTCTCTACCCACTATAGCTATTTATATAATTATCTCTATAATTCCATCATTCACAAATTAGTCTTAATATAAGTTAAATACTCCTAGAGGGGGTTACTTATAGTCTAGACTATCCATATTAGTAGATACCCCCATACTTTCTATAAAATTAATAAAGTTATAGGTATAGATTAACTAGCTATATAAGTATAAGCTCACTATCTCTTCTACTATATCACCTATCTATAAATATTTATCACTAAAAATAATATAAATCTCTCCTCCTAGAATATAAAGTTCAACTATCCTCTCTAAATTATATTATTTTAGAACTTATAAAATCATCCAGCTTTCAATACTTCCCCACACATATTCCACTACAAAAGCTTAGTCCTAAACTTATCTAATAAAATTATATATAAATTATTATCCTAATATATTAATAAGAAAGGTATCCTCTATAATCATTCTCTCTCCTAATATTAAATAACCTTAGTTATTAACTATTAAGACTAGATCCCTAATAAGTATCTCAGCCATACCCTAACCTACTACCACTCTCTCTATCATTACTTATAAAGGTGGGTCTATTTATATTAACATTCTAAATAATATAACTAAAAGGGGGTTTAGTAGCAACTATATAGACTATAGTCCCTCATTCTATTATAGGTTAATAATCCTCTATATAGCCTATATTAGGAGTATAACACAGAAGGATACTATATTAAGGAGTATAAAAAGGTAGCTCTAAGTTTAAGTATCTACTTTAAGAGGTATCTAATTAATCATAAATACTCATTATATATAAATATATTTATTAGGTAGGTTTACTCACACCTTATCACCTCTAAAATTATATATAAAATAGTAGGGTATAAGCTATTAGCTATAAATAGTAATTATAATAATTCACTATAATAGGTTAAATAACCCTAAATATAGTAGCCTATATCCTAATATTCATCCTATCCATAAATAATATATATATATATTAGCTTACATTACTATAAATAGGAGGGTTAAACCCTATATTACTTAGTAGTAGTACTCTAGGCTACTTAAACTAATATTATCCTAATAATACTAATATAACCTAGTCCTACTTATTATTCTAATCTCACTCATCACTTTAGGCCTACTTATTAGCTTAGCTATACTTATTATTATTTATTAATCTAACTTCCCACTAGTCTCCCTCTAGGGAGGCTTATTTAGAGTTTATAAGTTTATCTATAATACTATATATAAGTTAATAAATAAGGTCTAATTAATCTTAAGGTTTCCCTAACTAGGTATATTCTACTACTATAATAGTTAACCCTCTCTACTCTAATAAGTCTATACCTAAATTAAATCCCTTACTTACTAATAATCTACCTATACTTACTAAAGGAGCTCTAATATTAGTACTCCTACCTATTTAATTCCTAGTTCCTTTAAATAATATTTAATAATTATTAATTTTATCTCTAATATTTATATAATTTTAAAAGGTTTAGATTATTTTTATTAAGGCTTAAGTCCTTCCTAATAGCTATAATCTTATAATCCTATATAAAAGAGCTATATTATATAAGATAGGTTAGCTATTAATAAAAGCTATAAGTAAAACCCTAGATTAGAAACTACTCTATCCTTATTTAAGAAAATAATCTTAAGCCCTAATAAGCCTACTCTAAGATCTTCTCCTATTAGAGTTAGAATACTCTATATCTAGTCCCCCTAAAAGTAGGAGATTATATTTACTTTAAAGATTAGGTTAGAGTTCTTATTAGCTTACCTTAAGTAAATATATAATATAATAATTAAGACTATACCTCCTAGTATTTATATTATAAGGTGGTTTTATAAGAGCTTATTCTTTATAATAGAATCTTATAGGGTATATAACATATATAGTATATACTATAATATATTTAGAGTAATATAAATATAGTTAGGGAAGGATTATCTAAGTAGTACTTAGGTATTATACTCCCTTTAGTTAGTCTTAATACTATACTCTAGTAGGTAATCCTATCCTCCTCCTAAATCTTATACTATCTTAAGGTTTACTTTATATTTTATATAATTAAAAGTTTTTAAAAGAGTATTTAGTCTTATAAGAATTAAGATTAGTAAGTATAATCCTTAAGTATTATTATTTAATTAACTTATATATTTATTAATAAATAATAATTTAGATAGTACTATTTATAAATATTAAAAATTATATATTAGTCTAAACCTTTTAGATAGTCTAATTACTTTAACTCTAAAAGATAACACTAAGAAAGATAATACTAGCTCTATTTAATTTATATATCTATTTTCTTTTCTTTTTATCCTTACTACTATACTCTCCCTCTAAGATAAGCTTCTTACTAAGCTTACCCCCTAGTCTCCCCTAAAGTTTTTAGATAATTAGAGCTTATAAGTTAACCTTAATTAGTCCTCCTACCAGCTATTAGCCTTCTAAATAACCCTTATAAGTTAACTATAAATCTATTAGTATACTTAATATAAATTAGTTGGGTCCTATATTATACCTCTTTAAGTTTATTATATATACCTTCCTTAACTTTCTTACTATCCCTAGTTCTATAATAGAGTAAGTTACCTTTAATATCTATACTATAATTTCTTATAGGCCTATTTATCTTAGTTTAAATACCTTAACTTATTAGTTACTATCTAGGAGGGGTAACTACCTAATATAATAGTTATAAATTCTTATATCTCTCTTCTTTAATATCCTTTCCTATACTAAGTTATTAACACTAAACTTTATACTAATCTCAAGTATATTATCCACTACCTTTTATATTATCTAATCTCTATAATCCTCCTAAATAAAATCCTATCACTCTATTACTACTCCCTATAGCTTCTCTTCTATTATTATATCCTCCTAAATTAGGTTAGAAATAGTATTTAAGTAATATTTTTAGTTTAAAGGGAGTATAGTCCCTAATAATAGACTTAGTCTTAATAACTACTTTAGAAGTACCTATACTAGTAAGTACCTTATTCCCTACACTAAATAATTATTTATTACTACTAATACTTTATATAATATATTTAACTAACAGTTAAAATATTTATAATTATATCTATAAGCCTATTTTTAAAGGCCCTCCTTTATTATATATATTATTATTTCTACCTTACCTATTAACTATAGGCTATAGATAGGCCTATATAATACCTATATACCCTTCTCCTAGAAGAATACCCTTAACTTTTCTAAAATAAAGTATTATATATTATTAGAATAAACTTAATATAGGTACCTAAAGGTTATAGCCTACTAGATCTAACTAATAATAATCTTATTAGCTAAGAGTTTATAAGTTACCCTACTAATAATAAAGCCTAATATATAATTTATAATAATATAAAAATTTATCTATCCTTTATAACTATTTAGTTTAACTACCTCTAAGTAGTCTATTTTAAGTAAATCTTATAGCTCTAGGGCTACTACTAGGATAGGAGGTAGTTTTAAGGGCTTATAGGTACTTATAGCTATATAGACCTTATAATCTACTAGGTAAACTTATATATCTATAAACCTAATTAGCTATTAGGCTACTCTTTTTAGCTAGTATAATATAGATAATTTAGTAAAGTACTTATAGAGCTTATATACCTATTAAAGGATATTAGTAACTTTATACTCTAAGATACACACTATATACTTACCTAATCTATTTAGGTATTATAGGGATTTATTATAAAACTAGAATTAAATAAATTTAGTTATAATTTTACGTTATATATCGCGTAGTTTATCTAAAATTACCTTTTTACCTCTTAGTAGGAAGTATATTACCCTTATATACTACTTAGATAAAATATAGGGCTTATTAATCCTAACTCCCTTCTTTAGCTAATCTAAGCTAACTAGTATATATAATAAAACGTTAGCCTCTTAGAGTAGGGCTATTATACTTAAAACTATATTTAATAAGTTTATATTTAGTAGGGGTTTTATAATACCCTTTTCTACTACATCTACTATTAGTGGAGATAACCTTAATAGCTTATTTATAATTTAAATAACCTTAAATATATTAGGCTAATAAATAATGTGGATATTAAATATTACTAGTATGTTTAGTTATATTATAATCTTCCCTATTAGGTTTCCCTTAACTATTAGAGTAGAAATTATATTAAGGTAGTTAGTATATATTATTATTAGGTAGGGTGAGGGTATAATATACCTTTAATACTCTTAGAGGGTTTTTACTACTTTAAGTATCTTATATTCTCTAATTAAGTAGTAAGTCTTTATATCCTCTAACTAAAAAAAGATATATATTATAGTTCTTATTTTCTTTATCTAACTATTAATTATTTATATATCCACCTATATCCCTATAATCTAGAAGAGGATAGCTCCTATTACCTAATTAGAAGTATCTAATATTAGGTGAAACTATAATGCCTTATCTAGGGCCTTATTTATATTCTCTTATATATATTTATATATTATTTAAAAGGCTTTAATATACTCTTTAGTCTATTTAAAGGTCTTATTCTTCTACTCTATTTATTTTAATACTCTTCTAGTTAGTATAATCTTAGGTACCTATACTTATATTACTATCTTTAATTTTATTATTAGGGCTACCCTATCTAGGATTAACTCTTTGAGGTATGGGAGGAGATAAAGGAACTCCTCTAACTAGGCTTAGTCCTTTGGGTGGTTCTCTTAAAGTGCCTACTTAGTAAACTTTTCCTAATATTTTTATAAAGGGTGTATGGTTTTAGATGCTAGCTTAAACCCTAATAAAGTGATATACTCTGTGAATAGAATAGTCTTTCCTAGAAATAAATAAATCTTCTTAAACTTAGTTTAGGGAAAGTAGTAATTATAAAGGAAGTTAAATATATTATTAAATATTTTACCTAATTTAGTATGATTATTTATAAAGAGGTTAAAAAATACCTTCTAATTAGGGTAGTATCTAATTAAAGAAGGTAAGGGTAGTCTTTTAAACTTACTAATTATAGGCTATTCTCTATATATAATATCTCTAAAGGTATAATATGTGTATAGGGAGCCTCCTATCCCTTATAGTATGTAATTAGTGAATAGTTAATAGTTAGGGGTTATAAATATAGCTTTATACTTATTTCTAGGAGTAATTCTTACCTTATAGAAATTATAGGTTATATTACCTTAGAAAAAGACTCTATATCCTACTTATAATATATTTTTAAAGATATAATCCCTCTAGTAAGTTAGCTATTATAAGAATATAGTTATATTATTTACTAGTTAGTAATTTATAACTACTTAAAAGATATCCTTTTTTAGAGGAAATCTAATATATATAGCTTATTTACTTATTTTTAGTTAAATTTAGCTAGCCTTTTATAGTTTATTATAGAATTTAGTAGTAAATACTCTCTAGTTATATATATATTCTAGTTATTTAAGATGAAATAGGACTACCTTTAGGATAGTATTAATATTATAGGTAATAAGGTTAATTATTATAATATCTATAATTATAAAGGTAAAATAGTTCTTTTATATATATATAAGCCTTCTTATTAGATATTATTTCCTTTCTATACTTATTACTCTACCTTTATAGATATTAGTTATTATAAACTACTAATTTATCTCTTCTTATAATATATTTAAAAGTATTTATTATATTAGTTTCCTTCTAATATTTTTATTTAGCTAATATCCTTAAATTATTAGCTAGTATTTTAAGTATAATTCTACTACCCTACTCTTAATATATAAAAGTATAAACTACTTCCTTATATTAAATAAATATTTATCCTTTATAGTAACCCTAAAAATTAGGAGTACTATATTTAAAAACTTATAATAAATAGCCTATTAATATTCTTTTAGAATGCTTAATACCTATCTAACCCCATTAACTCTATTAATTTTAGAGGTTATCTCACCTTAGTTATCCCACAAATTTATATAATATAATAGTAGTATAAGGCTCTTAGAAGAGTAGTCTTACCTCCCCACCTTAGTTAGCATTAAGTAGGGCTCTTCATCTAATATTACCTCTATTACTACCTAATCTTTATAAACTAGTTACCCACCTTTTAGTAATTAATTTATAATTATTAAATTATCTTATAAAATTAGTCCTTATTTTTTAAATAAGTTAAATATTTATATAAATCTAGTAGTACTAATATAAGTAATATTATTTATAAATTAAATATATTTAATAATATTAATAAAACCTAAATGGGCTATATCTAGGGGCTGATTAGATTTAGCTTCCTCTACTTATTTTTTTATTTATTAGGGACTTTATCCCCTAAACCCTAATTTAAGAACTTAAGGATATTAACTAACTTAGTCTTATCTACTAGGCTTATTAGTACATCTAAGTTTATATCTAGGGCCTTATCCTTACTCCTAGATAAGGTATTTAAGTAGTTATCCTTAAACTTATCTCCTCTAATTAATAACTCCTCTAATCCTAGCTTCTTAGATATAGGTACTTAGCTAACCCTATATTAATATAGCTTTACACTTATAATATAGCTATTAGACCTATATAGGGTAAAAGTATTAGTCTTATATTTATATATTATATAGTTCTAAGTTAGCTATAATTAGTTAAGGAGTAGATTATAGATCTAATTCTATCTTATAATATATACTTATATAATAGTTAAAATCTTACTAACTACTACTAAGACTATAATATAGTACTTTATTAGAGTAGATAAGTTATCTACTATCTTTAAATATATTAGATAATTTACCTTATAGTATTTTAGTCTAAGTTAATTAATAAGAGCTAGCCTAATAAGTTCACCTAATAATCTATTATTAATTAGGATTTAATTAACCTTAACTCCTCTAATTATACTAGTAGTATATACTAGATAGATAGTCTTTATATCTAATAATATTATATTCTTAAATATAATTTATCTTATTATAAAGGAGATAATATTAGCTATTATAGATTAAGTCCTTTTCTTTATTATAGTCTATTTAGAGGTTTAACTTCTTTAGGTATAGGTAGGGTAGCCTAGTTTATATATAAGTTAGATATAGATCTATAGGTTTTAGTCTAATAATTACCTAACTAATAAGGTAATATCTATCTTCTATAGCTATTTATATATATTAAACCTTTTAGTCTTATTATCTCTAAATAAATATATTAGGATAATATCTTTCTTTTTAGTCTTTACCTCTAAGTCTACTTTTAGCTACTCTTTTAATTAAAGAAGAACTTCCCTATCTTTCTTTACCTACTCTAACTCTATCTTTCTTAAATAAGGAGTATCTAAACCTTATATACTTATATAATTTATATAAGGGGGAGTATATAGAGGGACTTTAACTATATGATCATCCTTATTTAGGTATTCCTCTATTTAGACCCATTTAGCTACTCTAACTAAAGTTAGATAAATTAGACTAGTTAGCCCCACTAGGTCTTTCTTCTAATTATCCTATATCTTCTTATCTAAGAATAGTAGTTTAATAAAGCCTACTAATACTACTACTATAGTAATTTCCTCTACCCTATTATAAACTTCCACTATATTATATAGCTATATAGGCTTACTAACTCTTAAGTAATCTAGGATAGGCTCCCCCTTCTAAATATAGTCTTAAATCTTATAATAAATAAATAATAAATATATATTATATAAGTAAGAATTTATCCTATAACCTTTATTACTATAATTATAGTAAGTCTAGTTTATAATATAATTAGTAGTACCTCCCTATTATCTACTAGCTCCTTATAATAACTACCTTATATAGCCTCCACTATATAAAAGGTATACCCTAAAATAAGTACCCCTTTTATATCCTTATCTAACCTAACCTTAGGCTTCTTTTACTTATAGAGGTTAGTAGAGATTAGTATCCTACTAACTATTATAGCCCTATATTATATTAAATCTAATATATCCTAATAATATATTAAATAATTCACTTAAAGGCTAAGTAGTATATAAGATATTTAGATACTAGGGGTTTATTACTCTTAAAGATCTAACTAATTATCTAGTTAGGGGTGTACTTTATAGCCTAACTACTTCTTATATTAATTCTTTTATAATCTTTATAGTTTAAAGGGTAAGCTCTTTACTTATTATTATAGTTAGAGGGGTGGCCCTTAGCTTATCCTTATCTTTTATCTTAGGTCTCCTTAGGTATCTAAGGAGGTATTTCTTAATGTTTTTAAAGTTATAATTATCTTTTAATATACTATCTACTAATATCTTTTTTAAACTAAATAAATAATTAGAAATATAATCTTAAACTTAAATATCTAACTTAAAATCTAGGTGGCCCTCTAATATAATTATATATATATAGAGATAGTATTAGAGCTCTTTTATCTACTCCTTAGTATTCTAATATAATAGCTTAGTTACCTAAGTAATAAAGTTTTAAATAAACTTAGTTAGTTAGTATTTTAAATTAAAGACCTTTACCCTAATACCTTAACCTATATCTACCTCTTAAATTTTAAACTACTTAATAAATAGGGGCTTTACTATATCCTATTTATAGTTCTTAGAGGATAGCTATAAATACTACTTTACCTTAGTATTACTATATAAGCCTTATTAAAATATAGCCTATATCTCCTACTTATAAGTAGTCTTATCTTTAAGTTTATATTTCTTTTTATATATCTCTATATTTTTAATATATTCTACTAAATCTTCTTTTAGAAAACTTATAAAGGTACTATTAAAAGTAAGGTTAAATAATATTCTAATAGGTTAAGTTAGGTATAGAGTAGGTAGTTAGGTAATAATTAATATAATTATAGTTAGTAATATAAGGTTAAATAAGCTTCCTCTTTAAATATCTAATAATATTATACTTAATAGTAGTATAGGGGTAGGTAGTACTATCTCCCTAAATAACTTACTAATACTCTCCTATAATATACTAGTATATTACTTAATTTAATAAGTACTTTTCTAGATTTATATTTAGTAGTTTATTTTAGAGTCTATTTTAGACTTCTCCCTTCTTTATTCTTTAGGTATAGATAGTTTAGTTCTTATTAGTTTAGGCTATTTAAAGAAGCTAACTCCCTTATTTAGAAGTTAGGTAGGAAGGGGTGGGAGTATACTAATAATATCTTAATCTAAGAGGTCTAAAATATATATAATAGTTAGTATAAAAGGTATATTCTAGCTAAATAAATAATAGGATCTAAATAGGTTAAAGGTTAAAATCTATTAGAGGGGTAGATATATAAATTTAATAATAAAAGGCTATATTAATAAATTCTAATTTAGGAATTCCTAAAAATAGTTAAAGGTAATATAAGAGGATTAAGCTATCCTAATAAATTAATACTAAATATATAATATAGTATATAGCTAATAGCCTTATATATAGGGGGTATTCTTCTCCTAGATCCTATAGGCTAGGGCTTAGTATACTTACTCTTTATCCTAAACTATAATAAGCTTATCCTAAATATTAATAGCTTATATATTTAATTAATCTAGACTACTAGTTTCTATATTATCTAGTTTAGACACCTAGTTGTATATTACACACTCCTATTTTTATTAGCTCTACTATTACCCTATTAGTATATCTTAATAGGCTCTCTTCCTCCTAGAAATAAGGTTGTATATCCTAGTTTATTCTCTTTAGGTCCTAATAGAGTATTTAGTAATCCTAGTTAATATACTTATTTATAATTCGGTCCTAGTCTTATTACTAGAGTATATATAATAAAACGGGGTAAATGAATTCTTACTCCTGGAGTAGAAGTTATATTGGGGTGGTTCTAAAATTACACTAAGCCTAATTGGGATCTTCCTCCGGGAGGATATCCCACTCCTCCTGGAGTGGCGCACGGGCCACCCAACAAATCCCTGATCGGATGGCCCGAACTCACCGGCCGTAGCGTGTCTCGGCCTTAACCAATGCGGATAGCGTCCGCCCGTCGAAAGGTGCAATCCGCAGCAGCGACAGCTGTCACTTGGAGCAACAAAACAACAGAAGAACAGAAAGAGACCGAGTTTCTGGGAGACGCAACAAGAATCTCCCAGCGAGGGTCCATTGGGTATCGTACGTACCCCGAAAGTGGGTCGTGGATGGAAAGCCCAAGACGTTCGACAGGAGGTATACATACATTATTGCGCCGTCAAGCAAGGACAATTAACGTGTGTCGCGGCTCGTTCTGTCCATTGTGTCGTGCGGCCGTACGTGCGCAAGTGCTCGGCGTCAGCTTCAGCTTCCGCCGCAGCATTGTTAGCCATGTGAGCCTGCTCGTCATTTGTCACTGCCTGCTGGGCGTAGGAAGGTAGATGAGAAGTCTTGGTGGATGGTCAATGTCGTCGGGTCTGGGCTGTGAGCTGTGGATCACTGAGTATTATACTTTGGCGCATGCTTTTTGGCCTGCTGCGCCGCAGATACCATGATCGTCCAGCAAGCGGGACGGTTGCAGTAGATCGACTTAGATAGACGAGGCTTCCGGAATGGGCCGAATGCGAGGCCAGCAAGCATAAATGACGGATTGTTGGCAAGCTTGGACTGCCCGCAGTGCCGTTGTACGTTGCCTGTGCAGCATCTCGAGGACACGAAAATGCTGCAAGTCAGGTGGACTGTGGAGGCTTAAAACAGGAACTGCCTTGAGAAAGATGAAATGACTGTAGATCAAGCTGTCGGGTCAAGACCTGCAGTATACATCAGATGGTGATGGGTTGATGGAGGGGTGTACCGACTGCTGTAGTCAAAACAAAGGGAAGCTGTACGCCAAGCCCTGCAGGTACGTACCCAAGTACCTGGGTATCCTCACATGCGCTGGGTTAGCCTCGGGGTCTTGATGTCGACCGTCCCCGTTCCTCAGAACATGGTACCACCGTACCACTTCCGCCCAGGTGGTAAGACGGCCCTGAGCATTCCTGGGCGCGGAATCTGCGCAGATACGCAGATACGCCTGTACGGTACGGCAGGGTCCCCACAGCTCGGTAAGCCTAGGCTCTGCTGTCTGCGGAAATCAATGATGTACCCTGTCCCTGCTTGTCTCCGTCGCCCTCTTCGCCCCTGGCCCCCTGCTCCCTGTCCCGCGCCTTTGGATGCTCACTCTCACACTACCCGGACTGCTCAAACGAGTTCGCCGAGCCCGTGCAAGGCTCGTGCTGCGGTCATAATGTCTCCAGCGCCCGCCTCTGTGTCTCCAAATATTATTTCTGTCTCTTCATTAATAGATAGGTCCCCTATGCGGTGGCACCTTGTCCATTGCCCCTCCTAGACCTCCCTGAAGTCTGGAAACTGGAGCCTCTTCTGCCCTTCTCTGTACGTCGACTGGCTGTACATTGCGACGAGAGGCGAAGACCAGCTAGCAAAGGGGCTGGACTGGTGGACATTTCTGTTGTCCTATTCAACAAAAACACACAAGTGTCCAGCTTGCCGACTTACATTGCGTGGCCCGAATTTCGTCAGTACATGAATATTGCCTAGCAAAACGGCTCAATTGTCCACTGACAGGCGCCAGCATAGCTTTTTCACGGGTCTCTGTGAGTAGGCCAGATCGCAGCAGTGGACGTGTGGCGCGCTCGCTTGCGACTTAGGGTCGAAGTCCCGCCGTCACCATGTCTTTCACTGCGGGCACTGGTGCCTTTGGCAACTACGATCTTTCTGCGCAGACTGGTGGCATGCCCCTCAACAAAACAAGATCTCGCGACCAAGTCGGGGACGATGCCTCGGCGGCCCCTACGAAAACCACCCCGAACAACGAGACCAGCACCACTCTGGCCGACAACGAAAAGACCGCCTCCACCACTGGAACTGGCACACCAGCTGCCAAGACCGACGCCCCTAACGAGAAGACTGCCAGCTCTTCCAGTGAGACCGACGATGACGAAGTAGCAGAGGCCCGCCGGTCCAGCATGGTCCAAAACCTGGCAAGGCAGTATACAAACAAGTCCCACGCCTCGGGCATTACCGGCGCAAACCCCTTCGCCGAGCACTCAAACGACCCGGACAGTCCTCTGAACCCCAACGGCGACAAATTCAACGCCCGCGCATGGGCCAAGAACGTTGTGGAGCTGGTCTCGAGCGAGGGACACGGCTTCCGCACCAGCGGCATTGCTTTCCAGAACCTTAATGTTTTCGGTTACGGCGCTGGTACCGACTATCAAAAGGATGTTGCTAACATTCTGCTGGACGTCGCCGGTATGGTCCGCGGAGTCTTCGGTGGTGGCAAGAAGAAGAGGATCGACATCCTGCAGAATTTCGACGGTGTTGTGCACAAGGGAGAGATGCTCGTGGTTCTGGGTCCCCCAGGCTCTGGGTGCAGTACCTTTTTGAAGACTATTTCGGGCGAAATGAACGGTATTTACGTGGAGGACTCTTCCTACTTCAACTATCAGGGTAAGTGCGAGTTTCCGGCTCCAAGCCAACCATTTGGCAGGCCAGAGAAAAGGTTGTGTGGGCAATAGGGCTGACGATGTTCCATAGGTGTTTCTGCCAAGGAAATGCACAAGCAACATCGTGGCGAGGCGATCTACACCGCTGAAGTTGATGTTCACTTCCCCATGTTGACCGTCGGGGACACCCTGACTTTCGCATCACGAGCGCGTGCGCCCCGCGAGCTCCCAGGCGGCATACCCAAGCATCTCTTCACCAATCACGTCCGCGATGTTGTCATGGCAATGTTTGGTATCTCTCACACCATCAACACTCGTGTCGGAAACGAGTACGTCCGTGGCGTGTCCGGTGGAGAGAGGAAGCGTGTGACCATCTCTGAAGCAGCCCTTTCAGGAGCGCCCTTGCAGTGCTGGGATAACTCCACTCGAGGTCTTGACTCTGCAAACGCTATCGAGTTCTGCAAAACCCTGAGGCTCCAGTCCGAGCTCTTTGGCAGCACTGCGTGCGTCTCCATCTACCAGGCCCCACAGACTGCGTACGACTTATTCGACAAGGCAGTGGTCCTCTACGAAGGCCGTCAAATCTTCTTTGGTCCCGCGGGTGAAGCACGACAGTACTTCATCAACTTGGGTTTCGACTGCCCGCCACGTCAGACGACCCCTGACTTCTTGACTTCCATGACGAGTCCTCTGGAGCGTATTGTACGCCCTGGGTTCGAGGACAAGGCGCCCAGGACGCCCGACGAGTTCGCCGCCCGCTGGAAGGAGAGTGCCGAGTATAAGAGGCTACAGGCTGAGATCGAAGAGTACAAGGCTTCTCATCCCCTTGACGGCCCTGATGCTCAGCAATTCCGCGCCCATAAGCGAGCGCAGCAGTCAAAGAGGCAACGACCGAAGTCACCTTACACCCTAGACTATTGGCAGCAGGTGGAGCTCTGCCTTTGGCGTGGGTGGAAGCGACTCAGTGGTGATCCTGGTTTGACTATAGGCATGTTGATTGGCAACTTCATCATGGCTTTGATCATCGCCAGTGTCTTTTACAACCTGCAAATGACGACTTCTAGCTTCTTCCAACGTGGTGCTCTCCTATTCTTCGCATGTCTAATGAACGCATTTGCTTCCGCCCTTGAGGTAAGAAACCACTCACAGCCGTCTTGCGGTGACGTTCCGCCTTGTTATACAAAAGAAAAGCTGACAAGCCACCACCAGATCTTGACGCTTTACGCTCAACGGCCGATTGTCGAGAAACACGCCCGATATGCCATGTACCATCCGTCGGCCGAAGCCATTTCCTCGATGCTGTGCGACCTGCCTTACAAGGTTCTGAACGCGATCGTGTTCAATCTGGCGCTGTACTTCATGACAAACTTACGTCGGGAACCAGGACCGTTCTTCTTTTTCCTGCTGATCTGTTTTGTCACGACTCTGGCCATGTCCATGATCTTCCGAACGATCGCGTCCTCGTCCCGAACTCTATCACAAGCCATGGTACCAGCAGCCCTGATCATTCTTGACTTGGTCATCTTCAGCGGTTTCGTCATCCCAATCGATTACATGCTGGACTGGTGCCGATGGCTGAACTACTTGGATCCTTTGGCCTATGCTTTCGAAGCTTTGATGGTGAACGAGTTCCACAACCGAGAGTATACTTGCACACAATATGTACCGCCTCCGGAATTTCCCCAGTACGCGAATGTGAACGGAACGAATCGCGTCTGCTCCGCAATCGGCTCCCAGGTGGGCCTGGACTTTGTGAATGGCGACGATTACATCAACAGTGGATTCAGGTACTACGCGGCCAACAAGTGGCGCAACTTTGGTATCGTCATTGCTTTCACCGCTTTCTTCCTTCTCACTTACATGGTCGCTGCGGAGCTCGTCTCTGAGAAGAAGTCCAAGGGCGAGGTGCTTGTTTTCCGTCGTGGCCACAAGCCTGCTGCCTTCAAGGAGCAAAAGGACGACCCCGAGGGAGGCAAGACCCTCGGATCATCCGCCATTGTTGCCCGCAACGAACACAGCGACTCTGATAAGGAGGCTGGTTTCATCGAACGGCAGACTAGCGTGTTCCACTGGAAGGATGTTTGCTATGAGGTCAAGATCAAGAGCGAGACCAGGCAAATCCTGGATCATGTGGATGGCTGGGTCAAGCCTGGTACACTGACGGCTCTCATGGGAGTCTCGGGAGCCGGCAAGACAACACTGCTGGACTGTTTGGCCGACCGAACCTCGATGGGTGTAATTACCGGCGAGATGCTTGTCGATGGACACCCCCGCGACACTTCCTTCCAGCGTAAAACCGGCTATGTTCAGCAACAGGATCTTCATCTACAAACTACCACCGTCCGCGAAGCCCTCAACTTCAGCGCTCTACTTCGTCAACCAGCTCACATACCACGTGAAGAAAAGCTCGCCTATGTCGACGAGGTCATCAAACTTCTGGACATGCACGAGTACGCAGATGCCGTTGTCGGTGTGCCAGGCGAAGGCCTCAACGTCGAACAGCGAAAACGGTTGACCATTGGCGTGGAGCTTGCGGCCAAGCCACCCTTGCTGCTGTTCGTTGATGAGCCTACCTCTGGTCTCGACTCGCAAACCTCCTGGGCTATCTTGGATCTGCTGGAGAAGCTTACCAAGAGCGGCCAAGCTATCCTGTGCACAATCCACCAGCCCTCTGCCATGCTGTTCCAGCGCTTTGACCGTCTCCTCTTCCTTCAGAAGGGTGGCAAGACCGTCTATTTTGGCGAGATTGGCGAAAACTCCAAGACTATGACTTCCTACTTCGAGCGCAACGGCGCGCATCCCTGCCCGTCCGAAGCCAACCCCGCTGAATGGATGTTGGAAGCTATCGGTGCCGCTCCTGGTTCACACACTGATGTTGACTGGTTCAAGACCTGGAGGGAAAGCCCCGAATGTGCCGACGTTCACAAGGAGCTACAGCGACTAGTGGATGAGGGTGACAGAACCGACGCCGCATCCAGCCCGGTCCACGACAAGACCAGCTACCGCGAGTTCGCCGCACCCTTCGGTAAACAGCTTCAAGAGGTCGTCCTCCGTGTCTTCCAACAGTACTGGCGGACTCCGTCCTACATATATTCCAAGGCGGCGCTGTGTACTGGTATTTCTCTGTTCATCGGCCTAGTCTTCCTCAACGCCCCGAACACTGTTCAGGGTCTGCAGAACCAGATGTTCGCCATTTTCAACATCCTCACGATTTTCGGTCAGCTTACTCAACAACAAATGCCTCATTTTGTTGTTCAACGATCACTCTACGAAGTTCGCGAACGGCCTTCTAAGGTCTATAGTTGGAAGGTCTTCATGCTCTCACAAATCATAGTGGAACTACCTTGGAACTCGTTGATGGCTGTTATCATGTTTGTCTGTTGGTACTACCCTGTGGGCCTCTACCGCAACGCTGAGGCGGCAGACCAAGTCCACGAGCGCGGCGCCCTTGTCTTCCTATTCCTCCTCGCCTTCATGTTGTTCACTTCGACCTTTACGGACCTGGTGATCGCAGGCTTCGAGACAGCCGAGGCTGGGGGTAACATCGCCAACTTGCTGTTCATGCTGTGCCTGATCTTTTGCGGTGTCCTCGCCAACCCGAATTCGTTCCCGCGGTTCTGGATCTTCATGTACCGGGTGTCGCCGTTCACGTACCTGGTCGGCGGTATGTTATCGGCGTCGGTAGCCAACACTTTCGTCGAATGCGCGTCCAACGAGTTCCTCTCTCTGCAGCCTCTCAATGGCCAGACCTGCAAGGAGTACCTCCAACCCTATATCGACGTCGCTGGCGGCTATCTCGCCGACGAGAATGCCACAGCCAACTGCAGCTTCTGCCCGACGTCCGACACCAACACCTTCCTTGCAGGTGTGGGCACTTACTACTCTGAACGGTGGAGGAACTTCGGCATCCTCTGGGCCTACATAATCTTCAACATCTTTGCGGCCCTCGGCGTGTACTACCTCGCACGTGTGCCCAAGGGGAAGAAGGTGGAGAAGGCCAAGAAGGAGTAGGAGAGATGTCTTCCTGGAGAGAAAAGAATATGTGAATGTAATGTTTTCGATTTTGTTTTGATTTGTATAAAAGCATGGGGATGTGAGCCTGTAATGTAAGATGGATTTACAGGGGAATCCTGGTCATGGTCATGGTCATGGGGATATGATACCACACCTAGGCACACATGCCACAGCCGCGAGCACCTCAAACTGGCTTATTGTTGTGTCCGGCGACGATCGGAGAGGTTTGGAGGGTGTTTTCTTTATTCTTATACCACGGAACCCCCCTCTCTCAACTTTATCTATCTATTCATAATGCTCGGATACGGTTGTGTGTCCTGCTCAGTAGCGCACTAGAGGATGGGATTGCATCGTCACGAGTCTCGTTCATTCCTTTTTCTTCCCTGCACATGTCACTCGAAGTCATTTAGAGAATGGTCAAGATGGAAGGACTGCAAAGCTATACATATCCAATAGATGGGACGGGACAGGAGATCTTGGGTGGAGAATACGAATTGAGAATGATCTACTGCCAGCCAAGCTTCTCGCCATCGTGGCTTATCTCATATGCTTATTCTGGCTTTTGCGCCTCGGACGAGGTATTGCTTGTGCCCTTGCCTAGCAACGGGCAGGACGGCGCGAATTAGATCAAGGCGGGTAGACTGATTTCCGAAGGACTCAAGTATCCGCTAATTTCTACCCCCTCTCCAAATTCATGTGGGACATGCTCCTGTGGGACAGCCTCTCGTAGGATAACCTCCTATGGGATGACCTCCTACGGTGCAAACTCCTTGTGGGGTGATCTCCTGTAGGGTGGCTCCTATGTGAACACAGTCACGCTTGGTTCCAGGCCATCATTCCCAAAAAGCTTGCACGGGGAGACAAATGTAGTGTCCACAGAGGTCGATGAAAAATCAATCGTTGCCAACAGTCTCCATCTCAACTGGACACTCAGCTGGCCCGAGGAAGTATAATTGACTTCTACACATTAATGCCGGTCAGGTCCTGGACTATTTCCTCTCATGATTGACGAATTTCACACCTTCTAGGCCTGATGTATGTCGAAATCCCCAAGCTTTGCACCACTTGCAACGAAACCTCTGCGAATACGTGGGCTGTAGCCTGTTGCCCACATCGTGCGTGCTGAAGTTGAGGTTAGCTTCAGCAGAAGACTCAGGAATCATCACAGCACTCACCTGCTCTGGACCCTTCAACCAAAAGCACCCTCCTTTTGATTGAAGCCTCCCACAACGCAAAATTTACTGGGAACAGCGCAGCCACCAACTCCTTGGACTTTGCATCCACTTCGGGCTTGCTGCCAGAGCCCACGAACGTCTTTCTGAGAGCCAATGTGTTTCAAGTTTTCACTGCGATGATGTTCCCACGAACGGCCACCAACGGCACCGGTCAAACACCAAGATCAAGAGAACTTATTAAACTTACATACATAATTAAGACCCAAGATATAATATTTATGCTATTCCATCGCTTACAACAGGCAGTGCCAACGTGACGCCCTTCTTTCAGTGGTCCTAGGTAGGACCAGAAAAATTGCCTCGACCGGTTCCGTCGTTAAACACGGTGCCCCTTTTGCCAGAAGGGTTAGAATTGGCAGCTCGATCCAAATTACAAGAACTGCTCGGCTAGAGCCAACAAGAAAGACCACTCCGTCATCCTACCTGGAATTTCGCTCGTGGAAGCCCTTACTTATTCACACTCATGCCGTACATGTTTACTCGGTCAATGGCAGCGAGGCAAGACTATCTAGGTAAACCGGCATCCAGCAGCGGCTGAACCATCATCCAGTGTCAGTCCTAGCTCCCAAGCCCCCAGATAGTAAGGCACCCCACAAACAAACAAACAACCCATCGCGCCAACCTTACAACCTCAACACCAACAAAACTTCGCACACCTCAGCAAGCTCTCGTCCACCACATCACCAATCCTCCCTCCACTTTTGCACATCGAAGAAAGTCTGGCCCAGGCGATCAGTCAAACGTCACCATGGCGAATACTGAGGCCAAGATCAACAAAGTTGATCTTGATGACCCCCTTCTTGATGTCGCAAATTTTTTTGAGATGGCAGCACAGCCCGACACTCTCGATTCTGTATGTATCTTCCTCGAAATGTCTCTGTATGCTATTTACACTCTCCCTAGAAATTCTCATAGTATCAGTATCACTAACCTCGCTGTCTCACTTATAGATGGAGAAGTACGTGGAACCCATTGAGGATCTCGTGGTGCTTTTGAGAATGCTATGTACTAGTTCGTCTCCCTGTGCCATGGTTCAAAGGCCACTGCTGACTGAGGTTTGCAGGACCTGCACCAAGACACTGAAAGGTCGTGCCGGCACTTTCTGGCTGTTCACTCAGCTTCCCGGCGAGATTCGCATCAAGATCTGGGAGGCATGCATCAGTCCCAGTCAGATCCATCTCACTACCGAGCACGGTGATAAGGGCGAGACAGACGACAGCATCCAGTTCATCCTCGACCGCATCGATCGCAGAGAGCCGCCGTTTGCCATCAGTGAAGATATGGAGATGTATGAGGCGATTTTCGGTGACAAGGCGACCGCCAAGCTTTATAACCAGGATTTTCTTAACCCATGGAGAGCCAGGACACCCACAGCCGCCACTGCCGACCAGCCTTTCCCACTACTTTCTACCAGAAACTGCCCTTCATCGCCCGAATCAATCGTCAGGCGCATGACGTTGCTCTTACTTACGTTAACCGGCACATAAAGCTTTACCACAACCTCGCACTCATCCACGTGAATGTACTGGAGGACGATATTGGTCGTATTGACGAGGCGCCTGTTTGTGTTAATATCAACACAGACATTGTGCTGATCAACGATCAGTACTTGATCCCCGAGCGTCATCCAGAGACTGCGATCTTCCGAGCTGACGACGGCGCTCCGTACGTCAGAACCGACCGTCTCTTCGGCTTGGTGGAGAGGAACATTATCAAGACAGCCATTTTCGCAGACTGGCTTGCAAAGTTGCCTCCACCCACCTACCGCCGCCTTACCAGTGGCCAGCGCGTTCAGGTGGTTGTGGGGGGGGGGGGGTTGTAGTTCAAACGCATGTACGACGATCACGCAGCTGATACCGCTTTCTTCGGACACTTTGGCGAGCATAACATGGCTCTCATCCTACTCAACAACTTGTCGCTCATCAACAAACTCTGGGAGGACCAGTAATACAGTACAGTGTACAGCAGCGAGTATCTCAAGGAGTCAACCACTTTTGTGCCTTTGGACTTGGGCATTTATGCCGATGGTTTGGACCAATACGAGGCCAAGTTGCGGGGTTTTGCACAGAGAAGGATGAACCAGACCATGTACACCCTCGCCAGGTCGCGCAGGTCGTTTTCCGAGGCTTCCAGCGTGCCTTCGAGCCAGCTTTCCTCGTCCACCGTTGTCATCGTCCTGCCTTGCTGGGAGAGCTGAGGGAGAAGCTTCGATGAGCTAGTGTTGGTAGGAACCATGGACGGAGGAACCACAATGCGATTTGAGTGGATTGAGAAATTAGAGGCAAATTGACGTGGACGCCCAATACAAACAAGCAACTGGCTGCAAAAGGGGATACAGCAGTAACATGGCGGGTGTATAGTTTCATGACAGACAATGAAGTTAATCTGTATCAACATGAGATAATGGTGAGCATGGACAGGTGCGGGCGGAGGACGCCGGACTACTTAAAGATGGTGTTTTCCTATTTTGGCCAACTAGGGGGGTTTGTGACAGGGTCACAGTCGGCAGGATGACGGAGAAAGGAGCTGAAGCTGCACGTAATCTTCCTTGAAGAATTACCTATAAGACGGGGCCCCCTCTCCTACCCCCCAAACCTCCCAACGAGTTGCTCAATGATAAGCAATGCCGACGTTGGCCCGTCCTTAATAAGCGGTGCTCCGATGCTGTCCCTCTGGTCATTTGTGCTAGGCCATTAGGGGAAAGGCAATATCGACACCAAGCAATCGCAGGCTTCTCATTGCCTGGTTTACGAGCCAGCATAAAACTACATGTTTTTTGCCGGCTCATTATTCCACTTCCGGTCTCTCTTGTGTCGCTTCGGTGAAGGCAAGGTTACAGGAGAAAAGCATAATTGTGCTGCTAATGCAGGATTCAAGTCGGCGGCGCCAAGATATCAGCAACAGGGCCTGTCCGAATGGGGTCAAGTAAGCTGCGGTGGCGTTACATTCGGTTCTAAAGTACAGTACAGCAGGGCGCGAAGCGCGCCTGGATCCTTTCCGCCTGCCTGTCAACTCTA